>JAUZNK010025132.1:0-19891 GCA_035046665.1 Euphysa ruthae | reverse complement strand
ATACATGCATACATTCATTCATACATTCATACATTCATACATTTATACATGCATACATGCACACATACGAACATACATAAATACACACCTTTATACATACATACATACATACCTACATGCATGGATACATAGATTACTACATGCATACCTTCATACCTACATACGTACAAACATACATACATAATACATACATACATACATACATACATAAATACATACAGACATACATACATACATAAATACATACATACATACACAAACGCACGCACGCACGCACGCACACACACATACATACATACATACATACATACTTACGTGTGTACGTTCGTACATATATACATATTTATGTACATACGTACGTAAGTATGTGAGGCAACTCACAGACCTTATCATTGAGTACCATAGTGGAATTTATTTGTATGGATTATTAAAGTTTTAATGATTGCTTTTTGTTTTGAAAGTTATGATAATATTTGATTTTTAATGCCATATTTTATGAGTCATTGAGGAAGAATTTCCCAAATATGGTATTTGTATGTGTTTGTCCATTTTACTTTAAAAATACTTGCTGTTTAAGGCTAAAATTGTTCTAAAACTTATATTCAATTATTTTGGCGGTTTAAACTTTAAAAAAATTTAGTCAAGATAATTAAACATAGGATGCTGAAATTAAATTTATTCCTGTCCTTATACTGGTGGGCAACAAAAAATTTGATCAACCACTTTTTTGAAATTAACATCAAAATGATTTTAAAATGAGGTAAGAAATTTTTTAAGATAAGTGCTGAGTTCATCAACTGGCCCTTCATAAGGGTTTTTAAAGAAGCAATTCTTGTTGTCTTTGTATAAAAAAGATTGTTTGATCTGTGTGGACTCACCAAAAATTCTCATTCCCTAGTAAGCTTATGTCATGTTTTTTTGGCCTCAAAAACAAAATTTCTGGAATTTTTTTTTCTGTCAGATCAAATATAAAATACTGCTTGTATGTATGTCTGTAATCAATGTTTCCTTTGAAGATTAGCTCATTTGGTTTTTCTAATATTTTTCATACAGTGTCTAACATTTATAAATACAAATTTGTGATTGTTATGTACTTTTGAAAATGTTCTTGTTTCCCAGTACTGGGCCCATATTATTGTGGGTTATATTTTAATTTATATGGCTACCAGCTGTCAAAAACTAGTTCCAGAATATTTTAAAAGGCATGTTAAGTTTTTCATTAGGAATTATATTCTGGTTCTCCAAAACTTTTTTATGATGAAAAATGGTTAGCCGGATGTCAGGAGTTTCGCTCTTGTGAGTATGTGATTCATACAATTTTCCATAACAATTTGCATCTGTGGTTGTGAAATTTTGTAAGTTGAAAGAAGGATTCATCTTCTTAATTTTTTTTGAAATTGAATTTGTCAGTTTTTCTTGCGATTTTCTCAGAATCTTGTTTGGTGTTAGAAAATTTTAATCATATGTTTGTCTGATGGCAGAAACAAATTTAGTCAAAACATGACAAGAAATTTGTTCGAATTTTGCTGAAATTAGAATATTATTTTTAACAATGTAAATGTTGGCCATTTTGAAAATTGTAAAGTTTTATCCAAAATGATATTTCTCACTTTCCTCAAGAAAGAAAGTTTCGACTTTTTTATGATGTTTTGTATCTGGTGCAGACATATAGTTGCCTTATTGAATTGTGTCGTTTTTTCAAAGTTATGCCTCACATGTTTGGTACACTCTTTAATTTGAGCTCTTGGTATGATTTTAGGTACGCATGTACTGTGCCAATCGACCCAAGCAGAAAGGATATACAATAGACGAACTATTTCCAGAAGATTTATTTCCAGTTGGGAATAAGCAAAAAGGTTTTTATTATACAGCTTTATACTCATTGATGAATTCCATCATAAAAATCTCTGTTTGAAATGTGTTTTTAGATTTCTTTCAATCGTGTTTTGGAATTTTGGTGCAGCTATTTTACTATAGAAGATATCATTTAGTCTGAATTGACACCTATGGAAAATTGTTGTTTGCTAGTAATGTACCCTTGAGAACTTTTTTTTAACCAAATATCAGCATGATTTTGCATTACCTTAGTAAAGGTCTATATTTTTTATGAAGTGAAGTGACTATAAAAGACCTTGTTTAGCAACAGACAAACAGCACATGTGGAAAATTCTTGCTCTCTAGCAATGAGCCCTGTACATTTTTTTAGCCAAATCTAAACGAATACTATGTGTTTTTGTTAATATCTGAAAATGAAATTGTCCACGTTTTTTTTTTTTTTTTTTTTTTTTTTTTTTTTTTTTTTTTTTTTTTTTTTGTCAAATTTTGTATGAAATTAAGTAGACATAGAAGGCACTATATAAGTCGTATGGATATGTACCAAAAATCTTTGTCATTTTGGACTTAAGTATTTTTTTGTCAATTTTATGCATATTTTAAACTTTTTAAACAATTTTCTCAGATTTTGGACTCTATATTTCTACACACTATGTTTATTATGAAAAAGTAATAAAAAAAATTTATTTAGTTATTCAAGCACGTGATCTCTTACTAAAAATGCTTGTTGTTGACCCCCTGAAAAGGATATCGATAACAAATGCTTTAGATCATCCTTATGTTCATGTTTGGTATGATGCAGATGAGGTAGAAGCTGTAAGTCACAATTAGACCTTTTATTTACATACATAATTTTTGGTGTAATGTAAAACTTGGAATTTATCGATTAAAAATGGTTGAAATAAATGGAAATTCTATGCAATTTTATATTTGCATATATTAATAATAATGAAAAACAAATTTCTAGTGTAATTAACTCGTTAATTTAGAGTTCATCTTAAAGGGTATTTTCCATGTAATTAAAATTAACCTTATATAATTTTTATTTTTAAGCAAAGATATGGTGCGGTCGGCTGCTGTGATTTCATTTTATTGTTTATTTTAGCCAGCTCCTTTGCAATACGACCATAAAATTGATGAAACCGATCACACTGTTGAAGAGTGGAAAGGTATTTTTTTCTTAAAAATAGTGCTGCAATAAAAATTGTGAAATAAATGTCATTTCCAAACTATGCTTTTCAGTCATTTTAAAATAAAATGTAAAATGAGCTATTTCAAGTTTACAGAAATTTTCACTTGTCTCAAATCAAGCCAAAACAGGATATATCAAGCCCAAACATTATTTATATCTTACAAGAGAGCTGAATGCTCGGTTTTATAGGAGAGTTATATGCTCAGTTTTACAAGAAAGCTGTATGCTCGGTTTTACAAGAGAGCTATATTCTCAGTTTTACAAGAAAGCTGTATGCTTGGTTTTACAAGGAGTTGTATGCTCGCTTTTACAAGAGACCTGTATGTTAAGTTTTACAAGAGAGCTGTATGCTGGTCATTCATTTTATACAGAGAGCAAAAAAAACTATATTTCTTGTTTGTTTTGGTTCTGCCAAAATATTCAAAAACTTTATTTTTTATAATCTTAGTTGTTTTTTTCAACAGTTCACCTTTTTCAAATAGTTTCACTCTTGCATAGCATACTCAACATCTTTTGGTTGGCCTCTTATCGCTCCTTTGCAGCCACCTTGTTTGACAGGAAGTGTCAAACAAGGTGATATTGTATCATCATCAATTTGATTGTGCGGTCATGCTGGAGTGATTATTACTAAAGCTGAAATGGTCTTGAGCAGGAAATCTAAGAATGTCACATTTAGTTTTCCAGTCTCGTGCTGGAAAGCTTGTGCATTGAGAACCACTTTATAAATGCTAACTTCATAACCATTTGTAAGTTTTAACCAATGTGCGTAAAGCGTGCAACTGTTGATCAACTCTGTATTCTCCATCTGATTTCTCTGTGTCAACCATTTTTGCCGAATGGCAAGTTGACGACATCTATACAACCTTTGGTTTATTATCTGCTTTATCTTTGACTGTGCGATATTTACAAGTGATTATACGCAGATCATCCATGGAGCAATAGAATGGTCCATCTCCATTCTCTAACGCAACTTCAACAATTTCCCTTGCAGTAATCCCTTCTATTACGAACTGTTCCAGATAGGTATTATTTCTTCCTAGAATGAATATTGCTAATGGAGGGCTTGAGTATTAGTTATTGGTATATGTGTATGACCTTTGTCCAAAAAAGGCTCTATCAGTGCAGCTGGTATCCACTCAATATCCTCATATCCATCAACTTCATAAGACATACCTTTACCGACATATACTAAAAGATCTAGTGTTATTTTGTTGGATGCTGTCAGTTTATAGTTTTATGCTAAAGCGTGATGTCCCTTGAAAAGGACAAGCGATTCATCAACACGTACAGAATACATATTTGCACCGATCTCTAATTAGTTCTATTTATATTATGGCATTACTTTATGTCATCGATCAAAGTTTTCATCATTCACATCATAACTTTTTCATTTCTAAAGTTATAACCTGTTCCCAATTTTCTACATATATGTTATACACTTTACCTGGGTTGTCATCTCTATAACTTTCAGTGAAGTAGTTTGTTTCAAATACCAAAAGTTAAATAATTTCAACTGTCAGATATAGTTCAACAAAATCAAGACTAGGATTTTCTTTCAGCCTCAATCTTAGTCCTCCCTTGTCTTTAAAGAAAGGAATTTCTGGATCATCAGTTTTATCAATCTCAGTATGCTCGTAATTCGATGGTGGCTCAATTATCTGGCAGCGTCGACCTGCCACGTCCTGCAACTCTACCACAATATGATCTCTTTTCACCACATAGCCTGACCCCACCTTCACTTCTGTAGTTGTTTCCATTGTTTTCCATGGTTATTGTCTATTGCCTTATTGTTCAATCATTTCATTGTTTTGAAGTCTAGTATCATCATTGTTGTTACTTTCTTTAGTTTCTTCCTCAGTACTACTATGTTCATTATCTAATTCAACTGCAGAAACTATAATGTTTTCAAGTCCAATCTGGGAAACCTCCACTAGTGGATGAGCCTCTTGAGTATGAGGGAATTCTGGTGCCTGAGGAAAATTTTCAGTCTCCAAACTTAATGTTACCTATTGGAAACTTTAATTTGGATCAAGGATTACAGTAAATATAAATACTATTATCCCATTGAATTCAAACATTCTTTGAATGTTTGAATTCTTTTGAAATTTTGCATCATGCTTGAAAAAAATTTTTTGTTGTTTTTTTTACCTATTAACTGTTCTAAAGATTTTTTTTTCGGTTTAAGTGAACTGCTATTATGTTATTTCTTGGAAATTTTCTTCCTGGGTCTATTTGTGACTAACTCTTATTTTAAAATTATTTTTTCTTTATATTTCTACTTGAAACTATTAACACAGCATGCTAATATTGTATGGCCTAATGAATCTTGTCCTATTGTTTTAGCCATGATTTACAGTGAAGTTTTATCGTATCAACAAGAACAACAAATAAAAGCTAAACAGACTGCCTCTAAAAATTCATCATCATCATCAAAAACCGCTGCTGAGTCAAGGCATAGCTAACACTTTATTCTACTGTATGTGCTTTTTTATCTAAACCGTTCATTATTCATTTAAAAATTCATCATCAAAAGTGCTAATTTTTACTTTTTTCAGATGTTTGCTGGTTCCTAACTGTTTCCGAATATACTCAAATACTATCATATTAGGGCTGACATTGTTTTTGTAATTTTTATTACTTTAATCTCGCCTAAGCCAACTATGATAGCTGTCCCATGTTCGTTCTTAATGCGTTAATTCTATAATTACTCATTAGCTTTTTCTGAAATTTATCAGCCAATTTAAAAGTCTATATTTTCAGCTATATATTACCTGCCTTTGTCTGCAGTGGACCTTTACCTCTTTTATTACAGAACAGACCCTTATTGACACATTTTTAACAACATTTTACTTTTTTGTAATTTTTATGAAAACTGCATTTGTTATCCTATATGGCAATCTACCAAAAAATTTTGTTCTTGAAGCCCCAGGGAGTCAAATTTTGTAATTTTTGATTTTTCTCAAGAAATATGTTCCAATTCTTTAAATAAAATTTTTTTGTTATAGAAAAGATTTGTGATAATTTTACCATAAACCGAAATTTATTTTTAGTTTTCTTGACAACCCCTTAAAAAGATTTTTATCCTAATTTTGTTTCTCATAGAGCAGAATTCAATAACTCACTAAAAAACAACATGACTCAACTCATTTGGTAAATGGCTTTTCTATAGATTTTTGGAAAGTTTAGGCCTTCAGAAACATGAATCATGCTGTCAAAAAAAACGTGGAAGTTTTTTCCAAAAATTGAACATAAGAGCGTTTTATTTATTTTATTGTAATAGATAATTTGACACATATAAAGCAATTATTGTGTGGTTTTTTATGGATCATTGTGTTGGTAATAGTTGGTAAATATACTATAAATTTAAAAATAAAATCATTGAATATTGCTTTCCTTCAAGGTTGTGTTTTTGATAAATTTCCCAATTTTTCCTTCAAAATAAGACTTATTTGGAATTTTTTTTTTTTTTTGGTGGTATACTTTGAACTTTATGTTTTTGAAAAGTGCAGAGATCTATGAATATAATAGTACAATATATAATACAATAATCTCATACAAAAATTTAAATCTTTCTTTTGTATTGTAAAAGAAGTAACATTATAATATTGAAGCAAAAATAGATACATATTTTTATTTATCTTTTGTCCATAGTGTTTTTTCAAAATTTATTTTTTTTAAAGTGTCTTAACCAAGGTATTTATGGGATTTTTTAAAAGCTGCTTTCAATCGTAAATCTTAGTTTTATGCAAGAATGGCATAAGCAAAATATATTGTTCATATATATATAAAGAAATAATGACTAAACACAAAAAAAAAGCATTTTTCTCGGGTTGTTTATCATAATTTATCTTCGAAATTGCTATCTTGGTTGCTATACTCAACAATTTCATCACTTTTACACATTTCGGTATCTTTGCAAGCACTCACATTTGTACACAAGAGATTGGCATTTTGACAACTACAAGAGTTGGTTTTACACCCTTTACCACATTTGCACAAAACAAGCTCTAACACATTTTCAGAAACATCAACAAATGTAGCATTGTTATGCAACGTGTCTTAAATTGAGTGTTAACGCATCATGTTGGAGGGAGCTTTTCACCAGAGATTCCTTTTTTTATAAAGAAATTATTTGTTCTTGCTGTTATAATACTGTAATAATGTAATAATGTCTGGTGAGGATTTAGTTCACTTTTTAGCTGTTTATGCCATGTTTTGTTTTGCATTTACAAGGTAAGCTGAAAGATTCTAAGGCAGTTGTTATTCTGGACATTTATTATCTCTGGAGCATTCAATTGTTGCCTTTTTTTCCCTTTTGAATCCTTGGGGATAGTGTTAGTTTCTTTAAAGTTACCATATCAATATAGTAGACCATTATACAAGAGAAGTACTTATAATGGTAGTATGCGCGATCATAACATTAACGTGGATTTTCCAATTTGAGTCTTGTTCTGCATCCCATCCATCTCTCTTACAACATGTAAAACCTGGGTTATGGGTGCTAAAAAAATAATGCGGGATTAAATAGTGTGTATTTGGTCAAGAGTTCACATTCTTTCATAATCACGACTTTTAAATAATATAATACATAATAAAAGACATATATTTGCTTATTTCCTTGCATTTTCACACCTTAAGAATAAAATTTTATTTTAAATATGCAATTCTTTAATGTGATTTTAAAATTGTTTACCTTCGATTTGGTTAGAACCATAAATCCCTGAAGCTTTCATACGTTTTCCAATGTTACCACAAATGTGTTTGGCTCTATGAAACCCTCCCAGTCTTATAGTCTTGTCATCCAATGCTGGAACTGTCCATTGCACTTGTAAAAAATTGTAAAGTAATAAATTTAGAGAAAACTTTCGGGTTAAATTTTTTTATTTACACATAATGCCCTGAAAATATGTTGATAGTAAATTACCTTTTATCATCTTATTCATCCCTATTTGTAAAGACCATTGATGAACGAAGTTTTAATTTTAATTGTTTTCAGTTCATGTTACTTTCTGCCATAACTTCTGTAAAATATGTTGGCAAAGCTGGTTCTGCTATGGCAATGAACTATTCAAGAGATGCTATTGTAATTGAGTGTCTGGAATTTGTGGTTTGCGTTTTTGTGCACTGTTTTGATTGTTCTTGAAATATTACCAAGGTTACCATATTTGTAAATGGCAGTGTTTTTTATATGCTGAGAGATATTTATTTTGCCATGGTTAGAAGCAGCTTATGCACAAAGGCCATTCTGAATATTTGAAGGAACTAAGTGATAGCCGCCTTCACCTTCAATTACATCAGCTGCCCAACTAGTATCAATTCTTAACACATAATTTATGGAGTGAGGTTTTTATTGCTTTTTCTTTGTGCCATCGTATCCTTTTTATCTTGTTTTCCACACATTAAACATTTGAAAGCAACTACATCTAAAATGGCGTTTCGTCTATTACAAGTAAGTTTAACAGGG
The DNA here is from genome assembly GCA_035046665.1 of Euphysa ruthae. Taxonomy (NCBI): domain Eukaryota; kingdom Metazoa; phylum Cnidaria; class Hydrozoa; order Anthoathecata; family Corymorphidae; genus Euphysa; species Euphysa ruthae. The sequence goes on along the minus strand of JAUZNK010025132.1, from coordinate 11,402 downwards.
CTAGATTTTTCCTCAAATTCCATGTGTTTTTAGTTTTCTGAAACAAAAAGATTATTTTATAAACATCGCAAAACCAAAAGGAAAAATTCAAAGCCATTTCTTATAAAAATCCTCACGAAATACTAAGTAAAAAAATCAAAGCTAAGTGCATAAAATAAAAATAAAAATTATACTCCTGTTTTTCAAAAGAAAAAATTTGTTTTGCAAAAACCTGCACCAGCACAGAAACCCATAAAAACTGCACATGAATTGCTTTTTCAAATTATCCATTACATATTTTCAATAAAATAAATAAAACACTCTGATGAAGTGCACGTATGCTCCATTTTTGGACAAAAGTCCACTTTTTTTCTTGACAGCTCAATGATTCATGTTCTTGAAGGTCTAAGCTTTTTAAAAATGTATACATATGTCATTCACCAAGTGGGTTGAGTCATATTGCATTTTTGAGATTCTGCTCCCTGACTAGATCTTAGAAAGCTGAATTTGCAAATATTTCTGATTGCCAGTTATTTTGGCAAAATGTAGGCTAGTTTTTAATTTTATAGTTTTCTCAAAATTTGCATCTTATAATAAGTATTTCTTTCTGTTTTGGAAACTTTATACTTACCAAGAGTTGTCACTTGTACTTCTATGTTTTTCAATTCCTTATTGTAATAGGTGTTTTTAAAAATTGGAAGGCTTAATTAATTAAATTTTAAATATGTTTAAATTTGTCATCTCAGTTAATTATTTAAGAATGTAAAAAATCATGTCATGAGATGTTGATTTTGGCGACTTTTCTGGTGAAAACCTGCTTCTGTCTTCAGGTAAATTACAATTGAAATGCTAGAATTTTTAATAAAAGGAAATGAAATGCTAGAATTTTTAATGCAAATTAGTTTTTGGGAGATTTTGCGTTTGATGGATTTGGCTGGATCTTTAGGAAGCTGGATATATGGACTAGTATCGATATGCCCATACTGGCAGCACCTGGCAATGTAGTCAGTTCGATCGAGAATTACAGTAAATCTACCCTTGTCTGCAGGAAGTAATATTATGTTTTTGTGTTGTTTTAAGGTTCAATTAAGGTTCAAATATATTTTTGTTCTTTTAACGATAGTTTTGCAACAGGTAATTTATATTGTTGTAGTGAGAGACTTACTTTGGAGCAGATGTTATCAGGTTCTTCTTTAGGTAGGTTATGAATGAAATCTTTTACGTCTGAGAATATTTATGTATCTGGAGTAACGGATTTAGTTGCTGAGTAATTAAGACCTTTTTTTAGCAGTAAAGTTTTGTTTTAGGAGAAGTTTCAGATGAGAGGATGGCTATGCATTGAAAATGAAGATTTAATGTTAAAATAATGTTTTAATTAATCAGTAACTCCAATCGTTGCTCCAGTTACACCAATAGTCTCAGCTTTAGTAGATTTCATTTTCAAATTCCAGAATTTCCATACTTTACTCATAATATCGAAATCAAAGATGACAGAAAGGTGTATGGTTTACTTTGACATAATATCTTTATATACCAATGTTCCTCAATAATGACTCATTTCTGAAAGACAAAACTCCGATATCATCTAATGACCTACTTGCCATTATTAAATAAATATCTTCTTACAAAAACCTAGTTCAATTTTGACTCAAAATTTCACAGTCAAACCGATGAATTCGCTATTGGTGGACGCACAGTTTTGGTCGTAGCATAAATATATATGCAATACTTTGCCTCATTCCATCAGCCAATAGAGAAGCAGTTTGTAAACGAAGTATTTGTAATCATAGAACGCTCTTATTTACAACCCTTTTTTGAAATGTTAAATAATTATCAACAAAAAATTAACTTCATAATTGAGAAAAAATCCAGCAACTCTATCGCATTTCTCGACACAACTATAACACCCACATAAACGAATCACTTTCAGTCAAAGTTTATCGTAAACCTAAAAATACCATCGACCAATATCTCAATTTCAATTCAAACTAGTCTAAAATCGTAAAAAAAAGCGTCATCAAATCATTATTTTCTCATGCTAGATATATTATTGTTGACTCTAACGAACTTGAAATTGAATACCATTATCAATATTGACCTCTTCTCGCTAATAATTACCCTAAGAAATTTATGTGCATCCCAAATCTTGAAACGTATTCTATATTGTCATAATATTTAAACAACTTTTTACTCATTTCATACACTACACAAATTAGTCTCTCACATTCAAAAGAACCCTTTCTCTAAATGACAAAGACGACACTGTCTATCTCGTTCCTTTTAATTTTGTCCATCAGCATAAAATATCAAGGAATCTAAGTGTATGGTTGAAAAACGAATAGAAGAACGTCAACGCGCAGTTAAGAAATGCTGGGGGAAAGATCATACCCACATATGTTCCTCTACAGTCCGCAACGCAATTGACAGTATATTTCTTTTCTATTTCTTAACGTCCTCTACAGTCCGTGTAATAATCAAATTAATTTTCATCTAATCTCTACTGCTGGATTTTCGAGTTTAATGCTAACCCATATAAACGATAGGATTTCGTTTGCAATTTGTCTATAGATTGGAGCGGGTTGCCTCCCGAAGAGACGACAAAATCAACATCTCATGGCATTATTTTTTACATTCCTAAATTAGCTGATTCACCTAAATGTAATTTTCTTTAGAATGAGCTATATAGTATGTCGCTGGTGATTTTATACTAGCGTGTACAGAAGAAATTATATGCAAACGGACTCTCCGTAAACTTGTGTTATGGATCTTGTAAAATATGTTCATCTGCATTTGCGCACCTCATGAGCTGTGCGATGTTTAGTGGCTCATCCCTATTTTTACACAAAGATATTTTTTGCATATGTTTAAGTATCCATTCTGAATAAAGTTAATCATATATGCCATCATACTAACAATTTCACAGTTAATTATGTTATTTAATCAAATGAATTTTTTTGGACGGCGTCATTAAACCTCTGAGCATTTATTCATGAAAGAAATGTTTGAAAAAAAGTTTTTGAAATAATCACTTTGTAATTTTTCTATTAAAGAAACATATAAAGCAATGACACGTCTTCAAATATTTTTCAGTTTTAATTTAATATTTTAAAGTCATGGTGAAAGTGATGTGCACTTAAATTTCAGCAAAATTAAGAGATTTTAATATTCAATATAAAAACTTTTAAACTTTTAAATTCTTTCAAATCATATATCGTAAAATTTTGTACAATATTGAATCAGGCTCTTAGAGTTTTCCTCCAAATGCGGGTAAGTTAATTTTAAAATGGGATGCTAAGTATTTCCATAAAATATGATAAATTTTCTTGGACCAGAGGGAACTGCGAGAGAAAAAATTGTTTCAATTTGGTCTGAAAAAACCGCATTAACGTTGTTGCCATTACTCACTTTTTCGTTCTTTTGAGAAAAATGCTCTGTAACAGTTGAAATTAATAATTTTTTGTTCTTTTAAAAAGGTTTTTAAAAGTCTCTCCACTGCTGGAAGTTTTAGCTCCATGAAAAACTCAATTTTCATACTATTAATAGATAATCTAGTTTTGGTACTTCCGTAATTTGATATTTAAAATATATATAAAGTCTTCTCTTCAAAATACCATAATTTGAATTATTTTAAGGTCAAGCTTATTAGAATCTTCTTTTCTTATTTACCGATCCATGACTTGAATTTTCTTGAAGATGCTTGTAAATTAGTCAAAACTCTTCAATACTGTTAGAACATTCCAGATAATGCAGTGGCTACTCTACTTCATACTTGTTACCCCTGTACAGTGGTTACGTCCACCCTATAGTATTTACCTCAAAAATAGAAGCTCCCAACCTGTATTAATTTACCCATACAGTGGTTTACTTTAGAGTAACTTACCTCGGTACAATAGTTGCACCAACCTTCATTATACATACACATTAAAATGAAGACTCCTAAATATATTTTAAAGTTTTCAAGAGCAATTCTTGTAAGTGTAATTTGAAAATTTTTTCATATACCTGGAAAAGTCTTGTAAACTTTTAATCACTTAAGAAAAAGAATTAGTTGTAACATTCTGATCTATTTTTATCAAATTCGTTAAAAGGCACCTCTTAGTATAGGCATGCTCCAGCGATAAATAAATTTAATTAACGCCCTATATTTCATTTTGAAAATGCTAATCTATAAGAGCTTTATAGCAGAGGCATTTATTTAAAAAGTATCTATTTAAAAAAAAAAACACAAAATTTCTATATCTTTCATTAAAAAAAAAAAAAAAAAACATTGAAGTTGTTTGCATTATTCGAGCAAAAAAGTTAGTCCCAAATATAATTTTGCTTAATTTTTGAGAAATCTCAACAATTATTTTATTGTCAAAGTTAAAACACACAAACTCTTTGGGTTCAAACCATCATGGTTGTTAAGTTACAAACCATCATGGTTGTTAAGTTTCAAACCATCATGGTTGTTAAGTTTCAAACCATCATGGTTGTTCAGTTTGAAACCATCATGGTTGTTAAGTTTCAAACCATCATGGTTGTTAAGGTTCAACCATCATGGTTGTTAAGTTTGAAACCATCACGGTTGTTAAGGATCAACCATCATTGTTGTTAAGGTTCAAATCAACAAAAATGAGGTTGCAAACATTTCAATCCAGTGAGTTCTTATAGAAGAACGTAAATATTCCAAATGATCATATGAGCGGTTTAATGTGCTAATTTTTAGATAGGTTATTTTTTAATATGTTATATATAAAACAATCTGTGTTAACGCACTTCTAATAATGCTGAGTGATCTGACTTTGTGTTTTTATTGTGAATATGCTATATTGCTAGAACAAGTTATTTTTCTATGTAGTTTCTTTTTGTAATATTTGTTTTATCTAGTTTGTATTGAAATCTCAATATAATTACCTAATGGTTTTGGATGTCCGCGCTCAAATGAGTACACACTTTTAAAAAACCAATTTTCCGAGAGAAATTTCAAATTTCACCCTTATCATTTTTTTTTTTTTTTTTTTTTTTTACACTCAATGGTAATAATTTTTGATTGATAGTATTTAAGTTTTAGGTATAAAAAATTTTAGATATCGCTAATAACTTTAATTCCTGCAGAATAAAAGTTAAACGATATTTGTGCTTTAATAAGTATAAAACCACGCTTAGCAAGTAATTTTTCTTACGTAATTATATGTACTTTAATTTAATATATAAAAACAGTAGATCCATAGACAGTTTTTTTTACAAATGTGGTTTCCAATTATAGGCGTAGTCCCCAAAAGATGTGAAAGCTTGTTCAACAGTTACAATTTTTTGGAAAAAAAGATATTCCGAATCTGTTGTTGGAATTTCATATTTATTTTGGTGCGTTTTTTTTTTTCTGATTCTATTAGAACATTGTAGGATGTTTCATTTTAAAAATTAATTAGCACTGAATCCCAGCATAACTGAAATTCGGTTTTAAATTTTTTTTTTTGTTGAAATTTGTTGCGATTATACAAAAATTTTTGTAGGATTTTGAAAAATATATAGGAAATATTTTTCATTTGGCATGCCGTTCATTTTAAAAATTTTATCGGACCCGTCTACCCCTCCAACAAAATAAAAAGTCATTTGTTTAAATGACTTTAAATTGTAATTTTCTGTAATGTTAGAAAGTTTTATTTCTCAAATATTTTGGCGTATTTTTTCTATTTTAATAATAATGTTAGGGCTTGTGAAACGAGAAATTATGGAAGAAAATTATCTTTGATTTTCTCTTTGCATTTAAAAGCAACTCTACCTATCCAGTAGTCCATTTTTCACAATTTTTCAGTGGTTTTGAAATTTCATTATTTGAAGAACCTTTCTTACCCGATATTTTCGTTATTTTTTAAATGTTTTTTCCTAATTTCCGAATAAAAATTTGACATAATATTCGAAATAATTATTAAAACTCAAACTTGTTCTCAGCATCAAAATGAAACAAAAATTTAATAATCTGTCATTTTTCCAATTGGTTTATTTGGCTTGTCTATATGTTTTGGTTGGTCTATTATATTTTCTGTATATTCTTGTACCGTTTTGTAAATTTTATTTTTTCTTTAGCAAATTAGAAATCGGCATTTCAGTCAATGCATTATATATATATATATATAAATATATATATAATCTGAATTATATACGCTCTAGTAAAGTAACTTTATTTTATCTACACACTTGACTTGACTATTATATTTTCTGTGTATATTTTAAAGGGCGCCACGTGAACATGTGACGTAAATAGTTTTATTTTTCAATTGGTAAATACAATTTTGTATGTAGGAAACGAAGTCTGTAAACATTGTTTATAAAATGAATGCGTCTGTTTCTTTCACATAATGAATCCATCTCGCCTAAACTAAAAAATCAATACCAGGCCCACATAAAGATGTACGGTTGCAGAAATTAATCGATTTAGTCATGAAATTCATTTAAAAAGCAGCTCTGTTAAAAAATTCTTTTCGGCGCATAATATGATTAAAAATATTATTGTACTGATAGTTCGACTTCTTTCGACTTATCGACTAATAATCTTTGGTAGAGTGCTCACAGTTTAAATATGGATTAAATGAATACAAACTAAAAAAATACCAACTTGTCGATGATCATTGCTCTTCGCTACCCTACCTGGTCATTTAATTGGGTCCAAGTCTTTATTACGTAAGCCTTCTGTTATTCCCACCAAATGCATTGTATATTTTGCCGTTTTTTTTATTAAAGATATTTAATGTTTAATTTTTCAATAACCAAAATGAAGGGTCTGGTGATTTTTTTGTTTTAGTATTCAAAAAACGATAAATGAATTGCATAAAAATGTTATTTCCTTGACATCCAAAAAAACATTTTTTGATTGGTTCATCAGATTGTTTTATCCGATCAAACTCTAGCTAAAAAAGTAGAAATTCAAATTTTCACAATTTTTTTCACATTGTTTATAAAATTAATGCGTCTGTTTCTTTCACATGATGAATCCATCTCAAACTAAAAAGTCAATATCACGCCCATATAAAAAGGTACGGCACTTTTAAATCAATACAATATATGTAGCCAACCTTATACGAAAGGTAAAAACGAAACGCAAATATAAAATTATTTGGCAGATTGCACGCCAATATTTTCGATTCATTTTTAGTTTGTCGTTATGTGTTCTTCAGCCGGTATTTTCTGCTCTAGGTTGTGCCATTTTATCGCCGAAGAAAGCAGGATTCACATTTCGCATACCTGCAATAGATGCTTTATGGAGAGTATACTGATTCCTCAAAACCTGCAAATCCATTACATTTTCAGCGATGGTGAAAGCATTCCATAATTTCTTGGCCCCTAAAAGTCCTATAAATTCATGTTCGTCTGCATATTTTCCGCAAAGCCGCTCTAAGGATTTATCTGATTTTGTTGCAGGGAGTTTCAGTGATATGTAGAATGTGTCTGATTGAGACTAAATCTTGTTTGCCCGAAAATGAGTTTTTTTAGGTGATAGCAAAAATCGACTCGACCAATTACTTTTTCATGATGCTAGTCGGAATGATTTATACGCCAATCGCATGTCTACAAAACTGCTTCCAACTTATGGTGCAAAACGCTTTCGAATTATCAGAACGCTCGATTTTTCAAAAGCTGATATCTTCATTTCGGCTTGAAAGTGCCAGTTAACAGATTGTATCAAGAAGACGAATTTAAATTCTTGAATAAGGATACTATCCAAAATCTTAATTTTTTTCACAGCAGCTGATTCGCCACCAGGGTATTTGTTTACTAAATTTGATGAGTGTTCTGTTTTTCATAAAGCTGTTTTTAATGAACTCGGAATACCACAATTGGTCGAATCAAACGTACGTTTGTTTTTACCACCGTAGCTTCGAGTAACACATCAATGGAAATTAAAAAGAAGGAGCCTGTTGAAAAATCTACCTGGTCATTTTCATGTTGAGATTTTTCATATATTTTAGAAGATTTGAATATTCATCAACTGAAGAAAAACCAAGCTGGCTCTTCTACTATCATGCATTTTTCATTGATGCCACGACACACTTCGTTACAATCGTATCGCTTATTAAAACTATTACATCTTCTATCCATTTCTTTGTCATATTCTTGTTAGGCTTTTGTTTAGTTTTTTAAGCTTGATGTTTGCAAGAAAACTGACTACCAGCTGATTCACTGAGTGCAAAAACGTGCTCTTAAAGTAATCCATCAGAATCATGGCTTTCTCTACTACAGGCCTGGACACCGCGCAAATCATGACTTTGACTGGGGGCCTATTATAAATAGTGCATAGTTTAGCAAGAATCATCGAGACAAAATTTTTATTTAAATATGACGAAGAAGTGTTGTGTGTTTGGTTGTTCTACAAATTATTTATCTCAAAAAAAGAAAAACGATGGAAGTCAAAAGTTATCTCTGTACCGATTTCCGAAAGAGGAGGAAGAAATACGTAGGTGGATCGATTATATACTAAACACTAGTTTAAATGTAACGAAAAAAAACATCATTGGCCTACAGGGTTTGAAACAGTTAAAGTTAATGGCAAAAATCGTCCAAAGCATCCTCCATCAGTCTGGCCAGGAATACTGTCTAGCCAATTACCAACTGCTCTGCCACCTCTGCGTTCAACGTACGCTTTGGCCAGCTCTACATCTGTTGATGAACTGTCCACTTTTATTGAAAGTGACAAATTAACCTTTCTTTCTTTAAAAAAAAGTCTTTTTTGCCAAAGGAATACTTTTCAAGTTCCTATTTCATATTTTCCTGTGGCGAATACAATTATTGTTCAGTCGCAGCAGTGTTTAAATGGCTTACCGTATTTTGTTATTGTAATCCATGAAAACCTGACTTTTTAAACATTTCACTATGGTGTTAAATGTACAACCCACATTGACCAAGATTCGTGTGACAAAATTAAATTCGTGGTCTGCATTTGAAGAGATCATTAGATATTTTTTACCTTAAAGCCCAATCGAAAAAAGAACATCCATGAACACATTAATGAGTGTAACGAAAATGGCTGCCCAATTGTAGTCACGAGACTAATAAGAGCTTTTGATTATTTTGCCACATCAAGAAATCGTTATAACCGCCTAAGTCTAGATTACCACCTGCTATCAAGTAAAACCCTGGCACGAATTACGTCAAAGGTTTCTGAGGTAGAAGACTCATGCGTTTTTGAAAAACAAAGTTTTTCATTCAATTGAGGAAAATCAAAAACTCTACTTTATTACATGACGAAATTTACGTGAAAAAAATATTATTGTACAATGGTGGAACTTTTTTTGGGAAAGTAGATGATACAACATCTCTTGCAAAAACCACGTTGTGGTTAATGGTGTGTTGTTTGTGAGGCCAAGTTTATAGCGAAAATGATACCTATAAGCAAGTTGAGTTCCCAACTTCTTTTTAAACAAGTTAAACCAACAGTCGAGGCTATCAATGAATCTTCTGGCCAAGTAAAGGCAACTATATCAGTTGGAAACAGAACAAACCAGGCTTTGTTTAAATTATACGATACCGTTCCTGGAAAACCACGGTTAACAAAAACGGGTGTTTTTCTTTTATTTGACTTTATCCATTTGTTGAAAAACATCCGGAATAACTGGTTAACTGAGCCAATGGGTGAGCTTGTTTTTTCGATAATGGTATTAAAATACTTGCAATGTTCTCACCTCCGAGAACTTTACAAAATTGAATCAGGACTTTTGGTGAAAATGTCAAGTTTAATGAAGTTGCCGTGTTTCTAAAGCCAATTGAAAAACAAAGTGTATCTACGTCTCTTAGAGTGTTTAGTGAGAGAACCTACCATGCTTTTATTAACCATCCGGATATAAGCAGTTTTGAAGGTAGGCAGGACACTGCCGATTATATAAAAGTTTTTTTGACGTAGTGGAAAATTTTTAATGTCAAAGGACCTGGTACAGATGTTCGATTAAACGACATGCTTCGGGCTGTTATTAGCAATCCTGGTGACGAGAGTATTGAAGTATTAAGTTTTGGTGATATGGCACTGCAAATGTTAGGTCAACAGGGTGAAGCAGTTAACCCATTATACTGCATATGCAATTCATCATGCATGTTATAGACTTGTTGAATTATGTAGATAGTTATTGGGTAGTTCTCATCAGTATGTTGTGCTAGGAAAATTTTCAACTGGCCTATTAGAAAAAGACCCATTGGAAAATTGCGTCAAGTTTCTGATGGAACATATTTTATTACCGTTCAGCAAATTATTGAAAAGTGTAATATATCAAAAGCCTCACTGATGTTTATCTCTTGGTGAAACTCTCACTGATATTAACGTTGAATGTGACCATTCTTGTCAAAGCTGCGGAATTTTGTTGAATGAAAGCACAGCTGAGATTTTCGATTCCTTGCCTGATTTAGAAAAATCTATTACTACAGATACCATGATGGTTCTGGTGCATATTTCTGCCATATGTCAGCCGTAATGACCAGGAATGCAGCGAAAGTCAGATGTTGCTTGAAACACGTTTTACCATCTGAAATATGACCATTATATTGATTGTATTGGTCGAGGGGGACTGAACATTCCTTTAGATAATGTTGTTCAATGGGCTGTTTTTTCCTACATATTGTTTAATATTGTGAAGGACAGAGTCTGCAGAAAGTCTCTGACCAATATACTGATGTTGATTTCAGAACATTAAAATTTCGAAATGGAGAGCTTTCATGGTTACATTTTGTTGAACATATTTTTCAATAACCTTTTCAAAATTATTACTCTATTTGTTTATGATTACGTTATTATTATTTCACGCCTAAATCTCTAATTGGCAGAGTGCGTTAAACCTCTTATCCGAGGCTGCTAAATATATTTGTGATTCAGTTTTCATATTTTATAAAATATCAACACAAATAGAATTTTAATCTAACAAGAGCTCTTCTTAGAGTCTAAATTATTTATGACAGAGTATAGTTTGAAGACAGCAGAAGATAAATATTGTTGACTGATGACCATCATTGATGACAGGTCAATTCGCAAAGTAAAAGTATATAATATGCTAAGATTTGATTTATACACTGTTAAATTTAGCCCTAGGGATATCTTTCGTCTCTGTTAATTATATTTTGCAACAGTTTTAAATCTTCAAATGTTGGTATCTTCCCAATAACTGAGTCAACAAACCTTTTTTTTTTACTTCATTGGGCAGCCATTTCAATGTTAGAGTTTTGGTGAAGATGTTATCAATAATGTTCATGATCATATCTAATATTAAATTGTTTCTGCATTACAAAAAAGTTAGCAGATTTTGTTTCAGAGTGGTACGATTCTAGGATATAAATTTCTGTATTTGTGCATAAAATTTGTAGTTGTGTTAGCAAAAAGTACTTAGGGAAACTGAGAATACGTTTTAAATTACTAGTTGGCAATGTGAATACACACAGAAAGAAACTTTTATATACATATATAT
>JAUZNK010025121.1:0-19892 GCA_035046665.1 Euphysa ruthae | reverse complement strand
TATGTTTGTCTCAAATAATTGCTATTATTTATGAACTTACAAATTGTTTTACTGTTTACTTTTTTTATATCTCATACATAAAATTGGGCACAAAGGCCTTCTACACAAACTGAAATGCTATGGGAAAGACAAAAAAGTTTAAAGAATATCACAACACTACTCATCTAATCATCAACAAAGAGTTATTCTTAATTAGCAGTTATTCTTCTTGTTTAGATAATTATTTTATAAATTATTTGCATAAATGATCTTTATGATCTTTAAAATTATTACCAGATATTTCTATTCCAGAGACACCTTGGTTTAAAACTTGATGGAAAATCAAGTTTAAATAAATAATGAAATATTTAGTCTCATTCAAACTTTTTAAAGTTAATATTCTGCCATAGGTTGTATTATGTTAGAAAATTCTATTTCTGACGACCATCGTCACCATTCTCGGTCTAACATTTTCATCCTTCAAAACAATTTTAATGCGCCACATAAACGAGACTTTGTTTAAAACGTATTTTATGGCAAAACTATATTTTTGGAATAAAATTTTGATTCAGCCATAATTTTGCAATGGAAGATATCATTGATTCTTGATCTGTACCCCAGACTCTAAAACGTTAAATTAGATCAAATTTCAAATTTTAAAGAAATTATTTTTTTTATTTTCTAATGAATCTATCATACAATTCTACAAAAATTTTTGTTAGTGAAATTTTGTTGGTGAAAATGCTACTTCTGATAATTTTCTATGAAATTTTGAGTTTTAGAAAATAAATTTTCTTTTCATTAATTTCATTGTTTAATTTAGTTTATTATTATTTATTAAAATATAAATTAAAATTTTCAGATATTTTCAGAAGAAAATATTATTTCTGCTAATTTCGACATATGTAACCTTCGACATCTCTAAACTTTTTGACATGTCTAACCTTTTCGAAATGTCTAACCTTTATGAAATGCCAAACCTTTTTGACATTTCTGACCTTATTGACCTGTCTAACCTTTTCGACAAGTCTAACTTTTTCGAAATGTCTAACCTTTATGAAATGTCAAACCTTTTCGACATGTCTAACCATTTTGACCTGTCTAACCTTTTAGACAAGTGTAACCTTTTCGACATGTCTAAACTCTTTGAAATGTTGAAATTTTACCAGAGCGACTATAATAAGAAAAAATTTAAAAAAATTTTATTTTAGATATATATAGATATAGTATATTGTATATTTGTAGCTGTTCCAAAATAAAGGTTAAAATTTTAAAACAACCAAGTTCAAATTTAACTGGTCTGACTAGCAAGTTTCTCTTTTATCATAATATAGTGCAATAACTTGTTACTGAACAAAGTTTTGGGAGTTTTATTAACTGTTTCCAAAAGCAAGTTCTGAGGCTTAACTAAAACGACTTTTTGGTACAAGGATACTTAAAAAATAAAGAAAGCTATATTGAAATTTTCTAATAATTTTGTTAAAACACATTTGGTAATTTATTTTATAAAAAGCTGTTTTAAAGAAAATTTAGCCTCAGAAATTCCCAAACAAAAAAAAATCACAATAGCAATCGCAAAAGCCTCATGTTTAATAGGAAATTACGAAGAATTATTTTAAGATAATTGTGATTTTAAGACAATGCTCCTCTTTTAAGATATTTCATATGAGTTTAAGGGACCATCTACATTAAGTATCTCACAAAATGAACGAAATTTGCCGCAAATAAGCGGTATTCATTCAAAAAGTAAGACGCCTATTGTAAAGAAAGACTGTAAAACAAATTTGTAAAAAAAGACACTTTATGTAAACAAAACGTTTTTTTTAAACAAAACATTTTTTGTAAACAAGACGCTTTTTGTAAACAAGATGCTTTTTGTAAACAAGACGCTCTTTGTAAACAAGACAATATATCAAGATGCTTTTTAAAACAAAAAAATTTATGACCAATCACATTTAAAGCAGGAAGCATCCAGAACATGAGAATTATAGACATATTATATATTATATTATTTATCAAAAAAATAAGTGCTAGGTAATTTAATTAGAAATTTAAAACGCAGATACTGTTTATCATAACACAAGAAACATTTTGAATAAATTGAGTTATTCATTGCTTAAAATAGTTGCAAATAATAGTTCAATCAATAAATTAAAATAAACCAGCAATTTTTTTAGAAAAAATAAAAATATAAATTCCCTTTCAGCAGCGATAAAATCGTCCATGATGCATTAATATGTAATTTAATTTTAAATATATTTTTTCTGGTGACTAAAAAAAACCGCAACATGTAGACCTATTTTTGGGTTTATTAAAGACGCTTGCTCTGAAGTGTTTATTTGAGGACATAAAATGGCTGATTTGGTGGTGCCAGTTTTTTTTATGTACATTTCATATCAGTTTTCAGTATGATAATCAGTATGAGTAAAATCCGTATAATCAATATGATTATTGACGATCTTGACAATAAAATAAACCCAGAAAGTGTAAATAAATAACAAAATATTAACCATGTCACAACTTTTATCACCAGTTTAATCTTGAGAAAAAAAGGGCTATAAAAGTATGCTGTACTGAAACACGGCCATTTGAAAAATTTTTGTTACAGTTAAAAGAATACCTGAGATAGTTGTCTAGACTAATAAAAACTAAGAAAAGGAAAAAGATATGCAGTACTTTTTCACCGCTCTTAAAGTTCTGACAAAAGACAAAACACTATAATCAAGATCGTAATCGTAATCGCCAAAAGATAAATGAAATTGTTTCTGAAATGTTTTTCAATATACTAAGCAATGCTTATTAGCTCTTAAAAAAACCTATATTTATATATGTAAATTAGTGTTAATAAAAATTAATAATAACTCACATATAATATTACTACAAAATATTTCATGCTAATTGAATTCTCAAGATTCTAAAAAAATATTTATTTTTTGTATGCAGATTATATATAGTGTCAGACTGATCGATGTGTCGGATTATTGATTCAAAGCGCATGGAGAGTTAAGACTAACTCTGCTGCGTTTTATGTCATTTTTTAAAATATAATGCTTCCTATTAATATTGAAAAGACGTTTATTGAAAGAAATTAATACAATCAAAAATCAAAAAACCCTACCCTCTACAATTATTTAATAAAAGTAGAAATAATGCAATCTAAAATAATACAGGCCTTGTCATGAATTCCGAGCGATCGCTCGCGCTCGCGTAGAGCTCGAGTGAATTAACTTTACCCGAGTGTTTAATAGCTTGTGTGAATATATTGCTTTAAAAAAAAATTAAATATATTAAATATATTTTAATGTTTTTACACTTAATTAATATATTTATATATTAAATATATTTAAATGATCATTGACGAGTAGATTCACTACTATATTCTACCATTTTTAAGACAATCAGTTTTATGAAGAGTTATCATAATTAAACCCCGCACGAGTGAACAAACACAAATATTCTTTTGCAATATACTCCTTCATAACAAAAAATAGATACAACTATTTAGTTTGTTTCTTATGGTAGTATACTTAATATTTTGATGTATACTTTACTGGCCCTCATTCACTGTATTATTAGATATTTAATGCTAAGTATAAATAATCCCAGTAACTGTGATTCTTAATAATGAAAACGAATTAAGTAAAAAAAAAACTGTTTTCTTGTATAAATAATTGTATTTAGAAAGATGATATAAACTTCCTGCCATAAATATTTATATTTCAGTTGATCTTTTGAGTAGGTTTTAAACTCTTTAATTATATTTTGAAAACGATTGAACAATTAACTCTCGTCCGCAGGTTAATTTTAAATTCCATTGTTGTTCTATTGTTTATCTTTCCGTCACTGATCCTTTTATTTAAAATTAGTGCTCATTTCTGAGAAGTATGGTTTTTTTACACAGTTTAGAAGAATTGGAATAAAAACCCATGATGAATAAAGACCAATGAATTAAAAAAAGATGATTTTGTTTTCACTTTGCGCTTACGTTTTCCATTTTTATATTAAATACAATTACTAAAAAACCTCAACATTCGTTTTTACACCTTTATATCTCCAACTGATATTTAAAGTTATGATAAGAGTTGGTTGTTATTTTTCCTGAATATTATGAGTATGTGGTTAACTTTACCGCTGATGTTTTAATTATCTGAAAAATATGTGTACTTAATTTATTTGTTTTTTTTACTTGTTATTTCAATTCGCTGGTTGGCAGAAATTTTTTTTTGAAGAAAATCTTTGTTGATTAAAATATCGTTTTGAAGAAATATGTGCAATATTTGAAAAAAAAAATATTTCGGCCATAGCAAAAAAGCGAAAGTTAAGACTGAGAAATGCAGCATTTGAATTGCAGTTCAGTACTGGTGTTTGGGGTTCATCATTTAAACCCCCAGCTTGTTCTGCTCAGGAATAAATAGTGAAACATCTGAATCTATGCAATGCACTCACTCTACAATACTTATGTAAAAAAAAATAACATATATCACTATTTTCAGACTTGCGCAATCGGCTTTCGCGATCCAAGTACTTGGAAGTTCTGTTGTCGAGCGATAACGCTCGCGTCATTTACTTCACGCGAGCTTTTATCTATTCGGGAGGTTATTTGCTTATGGCAAGGCCTGTAATACTTATTCTGAACAATGAAATAGATTTAAAATCAGTCCAGCTATTATACTAGGAATCATTTGTGTTGCTATATGAAGCTTAAAAAAAATTAGAAAATAAATCAAACATATTACTGCGTTGAAAGTACTCGGTCAGTAATCATAACACACACCTTGCTAAGGGTTAATAGATTAAACATGCAAATAAACATTGAAATAAAGGTGTTCGAGAAAATGTAAACAATATTATTGCTAGTAGAGTGAGATTTGTCAAAACGATGAAGTATGGGGTTGTCGGTGACAAGCTTGTGATAGCAACTCCTTTCAGCAACATGGTAATGTTGGAAATGGTCTAGTCCATTATATATATTATAAAATCAAACGTGATAAAGTATTGGGCTGTTCCAGATATTCCAGAGGGTTTCTGGATAAATTTAGTGGAAATTCCATAGGTCTAGAAAAAATAATTTCTGAAAATTCTGACTTAAAAAAATCTAATTTCAGGACCCATAACGTCAACAGGATTTTCGGTCAAAAGTACAATTGTGATGAAATAGTAAGTTCTTGACTTACTGTCAGTATAAATAATATACAAACTTATTAAAATAAATTTTTTTTTTTGAAAAACCATCCTTTAAAACCAAGTTTTAATGTGCAATTTTTAGTTTCTTATACCCGCTGAATCCTATTTCGAATCCTCTTTACTCAACAACTTCTCAATCTTTTATTGTGACAAGAAGAAGCAATGAAAGCTCAACGCTAGAAATAATCTTAAAAATATTAAGTTTTTAAAGAAAATAAGGTTTTGAGGAAAATTTTGAAAAAATCAATTTTGCAAATAAAGCTTGGATATCTAAATTAGAAATAATGATAGCTACGATGAAAATATAATCACAAATAATGTTTTGATGAAAAAATATTAACAAGCAATGTTTAGATGAAAAATATTCAAAAAAAATCTCTATTTGTATAGTAAATCTTGAAATTTGATTCTATAAACAAAGAAATCAAGCACTGTTCACATTCAAAAAAATCCTCTTTTTTTTTTTCTCCTCTTTTTTTATACTTAAAATTTTCCTTGAACCAAGAAGATATTAAAATTAAGATGTATAGAATTCAGATTACTAATAAACTTTAATTGTGTAGCAATATGGATATAATATTTTTTTTCTTTTACAGCTTTTAATTTTAGTAAACTATTAAAATTATTTTTTAAAATACAATTTCATTTTGTATTTTAACAAGTATCACAAGTTATAATAATGGATGCCCATCTTTGCAGTATATCGGATATTAATTATCAGGTGTTAACTTTAAGAGCAGTATAAAACATGGCAATGTTATAAGTTGATTAAGTACATGTCTTAACACTTATATCATGTTAAAACAACCAATTTGTCTTAATGCTTCCATCATATTAATAACAAAAAATGGAACAAATCAGTTATTTATCATTTGTGGTATGCGGATTTATTAAGAGCAAGTGCAGACGTTGACGAATTTATGATTGGCTAAATGTTATTGGAATGGAAAATTGGCTAATATTGCTTACATGTGAATAATTAAACACAATATGACACCACTTTTCCAACGTTTTACAAATTATTTATGTTTTTAACGTGGGGCCAACAAATAGTTTTCAAAATAATTTATTACAGAAAGGCCCATGGGTTTGAGCTTAGTCTTTAACTGAGAGCTCCAATTTGAGCTTACAGTAAAGAAAATCAATGGTTCCGAGGTGGGTTCGAACCCACAACTCTTGAATTTAGAGACCAATGCATTATCCGCTCGGCCAGACAACCATAAGTATGTATTTTAGGGTTTCCAACTATCTTCAGTATTTATGTCGCTAGATTTTGTTTGTTAATTTTACAGCTAGCATGATTAAATATAACTGCACCTAGAATAGATGGGCATTAAAAAGCTTTTTTTTTTTTCATGAAATTTTATTTAAAACAAATTATTACTTAAAAAATAACAACATTGTGGATGTGAAGATTTTCAATTCTTTAATGCTAAAACATTTTTTTCGTAACAGAAAAAAATGTCAAAAAATTTAAAGAATGATCGAGAAAATTTAACCGAACGCCAAAAAGAGATAAATATAAAATTTTTCTATCCTTTCTTAAACAGACTTTTGTTTATCTAAGTTTAGTATTGACCAAGGTATTTAGTTTTTGTTTTTTAATTTCAAATGGTGGAAGTAACAGAGAGTCAAGAACAATCTCATTCTTAAACTCTAACAAAAGTTTACACATTTCAATTTGTATTTGTCGTGTCATTTTACAAAACAATGTTCTCCAAATTCAGTAAGTAAGCATAGAGTATACTTAATTTCAACAGAAGTTTTTTAGCTTTATGAGAGCAAAATTTTCCAGTTTTCCCCAAAAATACATTTTGTGGATGATATCCAAATGCGAAACTATATTTATGTCTTCTTGTTCAAATAAATAATAGTTATTGATGGAGTCTTCTCAAAATCACTTTGAATGGTAACAAGTTATGCGACGGTAAAATTACTTTGAATGGTAACAAGTTACGCAACGATAAAATTACTTTGAATGGTAACAAGTTACGCGACGATAAAATTACTTTGAATGGTAACAAGTTACGCAACGATAAAATTACTTTGAATGGTAACAAGTTATGCGACGGTAAAATTACTTTGAATGGTAACAAGTTACGCAACGATAAAATTACTTTGAATGGTAACAAGTTACGCGACGATAAAATACTTTGAATGGTAACAAGTTACGCAACGATAAAATTACTTTGAATGGTAACAAGCTACGCGACGATAAAATTACTTTGAATGGTAACAAGTTACGCAACGATAAAATTACTTTGAATGGTAACAAGTTATGCGACGGTAAAATTACTTTGAATGGTAACAAGTTACGCGACGATAAAATTACTTTGAATGGTAACAAGTTATGCGACGGTAAAATTACTTTGAATGGAAACAAGTTACGTGACGATAAAATTACTTTGAATGGTAACAAGTTACGATATACAAGCTACGCGACGATAAAATTACTTTGAATGGTAACAAGTTACGACATACAAGTTACGCGACGATAAAATTACTTTGAATGGTAACAAGTTACGCGACGATAAAATTGGAAAACCTTTTTAGTAGCGTTTTTGATATACTTTGGTCTCAAAATTGAAGAGATAAAAATTCTAATTTTTAATAAATATTTTTCTGCAAAAAGATAAGACAACTAAATATATTATCTATAAGCACATCTACAAGCTTAGTTGATTTATTGAAAGTCCATAAGTATTTACATAGGTTGCTAGCTGAAAATTATGAGTTTATTATTTGAAGGAATCTTTTTTTTATGGTAAATTCTGGTAAATATTCTTATTTCTTTTTACAGCAAAACTCGCAGTCTTCTTCCTCTATACAAACAAATGGTGATTTCACTATTAAAAATTTGTTTGGTGATAAGACGTTCTGTAAGGAGGTAGGAATGAAATATTTTTCTAAGTTATTTTTGAATTATTTGGTTGCCTTAATAAAAGAAGTGAAAGCCGTGACATTTAGTAGGTTTTAAAATATTTGTAAAAGCTCATAAATGTTTTACAAGTTTTAAAAATAATTAAAGCAAGGTCCTAAAACCTTAGGACTATTAGTAAATTTTAGCAGTTATTACATCCTTTAAAACATCAAAATCTACAACAATTATATTCTCAGCTTGAATGGCACTCTTTACATTTGTAATGCTTGGTGTGTATTATGGAATATGACTTCATCAAATACTAATACAAATACTCTAATTATTTTCATCTAGTAATTTTAAAGCTGTTATTTAAAATTCTAATAAGTCTTAGACTTAAACCAATTCGTATTCGTATTAAATGGTTTTAAAATTGTGCATATAATAAATATCGCTACATAAACAGTTTTTTAATAATAACATTTCTAATTTTTAGCAAAAATGCAAGATATTTATATATATCTTACATTTTACATTTCATAAAAAAATGAATAGAATTTTTTTAAATTTTTACTGCTATTTTCAGACGACACTTAAAAATCTTAAAATGTTAAAAGATGGAGATGATTTCACTGTTATCAAGGCAGAAATTGTGAAAACAAAAACTGACTTAAACGAAGTAATGAAAACCCAAAAGGAGATTTTGAGTTTTCTAAATAAAAGGCATTGGAAAGTGTTCTCTACCGCTAACTCAGAAAAACTGGAAAGAAAAAATTTGGAGAGGGCTTTTTCCTCCCCAATCAACAAGCCAACCAAACTTGGTAATTTGTCTGGTGAAATTCAAGATTTTTTTCTAAATTATGACAAATTTTCGACAATGGTAAGTAACAACGACGTTGAAGAAAATTCTATAGGAAATTTCAACGACATTGAAGACGATTCTATGGAAAATTTCAACCAAGGAGATTCTACAGGAAATTTAAACGAAGGATATTCGATAACCACTGTAAAAAAAAAAAATCAAAGGTGATAAATCCATGAATAAAATATACAAAAAAAGAAACGGGCATCAAGTTTACCGAAGATGAGTTGCATCAGTCGAGCCACAGCGCTGGTACCAGAAAACAGAAAGACAAAATTAGCATAAAAGAAGCAATATCTCCCAACCGAAATTACGAATTATTACTCAGAGTTTCAGAACGACATGTCGATTTTCAGCTAAATAATATTTATAAAAATGGCTCCCAATAAAAATAAGTTTCGATATAATTTACAATGCAATGTGATCAAAAAATTTAGTTTAAAAAGTTGATGTCATCATAGATTTTGAATTCAATCTATAGTATCACATCGGATGAGTTTAAATTTAGATTGATGCCAGCATTTTGAAATATGAAATAATGTCATTTCTTTTATTTAATAAATTGTCCCCAACAAATTAAGTAATTTCCGTTTTTTTTTGGAGACACAGTTAACACCTTTTTGAGTTTTGGTTGTAAGTGGGGCACTGGTGCAATATCTTCCATTTAACTTTGGGTTCGCGATTCTTTTGTGCAATTTTCCAGAACTCTTTTGATAATTCTGTCTCATTAGAATATTTATTAATTTAAAAAATTTTTTGTAGTTTGCAAATCTGACTTTAAAAGACGGCTGGCTACCATAACTAGGAAGATTCGATGTTATATTCGCTTCATCAAGCACATTTTTGGCAAGACATCTTCCATTCAAAGGGCATTCTTCTTTTCTTTCTTGGAGCGGTATTGCTGTGTATTGGACGTGATTTTTTTGTTGTGAGCGTTGATAATTGACTATAGATTAGGCATACAACTATAATTGACAATGATATTGTTTCGATTAAAAAGCTTGTGAAATTTATGGTGGAATGGGAAGTGTTTATCAATAAGCGTGAAATTACTGAATGGTGAATTAAACCAAATAATTTTCCTACCGAGATTTTTCTTTGCTCCATAGTTATTTTTGTTCCTTTCATATACAAATTGATGGGAATGTGAAGATTGTTGGAAATTACATGCTTCACCTGCTTACAAAATCTTATAATAAAAAAAATAAATGACTGTATAGAGAAGATGGCCTGGCAGTATTTAAACGGAAAAAGTGGTCCTGAGATGGAAGCGATAAAGAAAAAATTTTTTAAATATTCAAAGAAAATGGACTGGAAATATTAATTCAGGTCAACATGAAAGTCTCTTAACTTTAGCAGCTCAACTTACCATGCGTACCTTAAACCAGATAATAACATTACTTACATCCACAAAGAATCCAACCACCCTCCAAAAATTTTAAAACAATTACCTTTCTCCGTTTAATCTAGACTGAAGAAGCAATCCTCAAAAGAAGAGATATATAAGAAATCTATCCCAGCTTACCAGCAAGTGCTCGAGAAATCTTCATGTATTAAAAAAAAAATTGGAACAAGGAGCTATTTTAAAAGGATGCTTTTAGAATTTAAATATTTTAAAATGAAGTTTTTAGATTCTAAATATTATTTTAAATGGATGCTTTTTAACATCTTTGGACGTTTTTTAAAATATTGTCCATTATTAATGCCGAATTTATTCAGCAAAAATGTAGCCTAAGAGAACGTATTTTTTATAAGATACATGCCTTAAATTAGTCTCGAAGACGTTTATAGCATCTCTCATCTTTTATTAGTGAAAAAAGACGAATTTAACAAAATGAAAGACGCTTACTGTAGATGGTCCCTAAAATACATAGTGTACACACCCCAATATAAGCTTTATAAAAATATACTTAAATACAATAGCAAAATATAAATATAAATACGATCTATGAGATAAAACTTCAAAATTACTCGGAGATATAAATATTTCCTAATTTAAAAAAGAAAGAAAATCAACAGCAGATTTCAACAGACATCTTATTTAAATTTACATATTACACATTTACGCATAATTTAAATTATAAAATTTTATTATTTTCTTAGAATTCTATGCTAAAGAAAAGAAATTGCTTCAGGAGCAGGGCTTCAACCTGCACTATGATAAACAATGAAACTTACAAACGTAGAAATTAAAGAACACTTAATCACTTAACCACAATCTCCTTTCTAAGGAATGAAACACTGCTTTCAGCTAGCTATAAGTAGCAGCTAGTGCTTTAGTACAACTCCACTGCACCAAATTATTGACTAGATTTCAAAATGATCAGAAGCAATATTTTTAAACACAAGTGAAATTTCTGAATGACCAGAACATAAGTAGAATTTAAATTTTCAGCACGACTTAATAGGCCTACATAACAAAATGCTTCTTATGATCATAAGAAATTTCAACACAATTAAAACACAATTTCTTGGAAAATTTAATTTGAATCGTTTTAGACCTTTCATACAAAAACTGGCTAATATACCAAATTTTTTAAAACAAAAATAAGAATCAACAAAATTTCAGGACTAAAATTACCATATTTGGATCCAGCACGACCAAAATATTCACCTTTAGTTGCAAATGCCCATTATAACATTTATAACAAAACAAAAATGCAATCGCTTCAAACATAATAAATTACGCCAAAAAAAAAAAAAAAAAAACAAATCTAGAAGAAAAAAATCAGACCTAAAAATTAAGATATCATTTACATATTTTTCTTGGTTAAAAATTAAATGATAAAAAAATTGGAAAAAATGAAGTAATTTCTCAAAAACCCTATTTCTGCTTTATTATTCTCACCTGCTAATGGCCCTGTTATAACATCACCACTTCTCCTTTGCTTTAAATATTCTGGTGACATGTCAGCCTTGCTTTTCATTAAAAATCTAAATAAAGCAACAAAATTTATTTTAGATACTCATACAATACAGCCTTTCTTCGCTCTATTAATAAAATTGTAAAAAACATTCAATAAATTAGTTATCATTCCTTAAATTGTTGAATGCTAGCTTTGCAATGGCAAATTCTAATTGCAAGTTTTTTAAATTTTCCTAATCATCTTAAATAGAAGACGAAAGGACAAGATAATATTCATTCCATGTTAATTAAATGTTTGCTAAATTTAACAACTAGTATCTTACTGGATTTGATTTTTTTTTCCAAAGTAGAATTTGTTGCTAAGTTGCAATATTTTTTGGAACTGTTGAAAGCAAAATTTTTTGAATAAAGTCTAAATACAAACGATGTCAAATATTTTACAGAAACCCACTTTAAGTGTTTTTTACGTCTGAATTAAAGTATTATGTATTCATATATAAATATTGAAAATCTTATACTTATGCTTGAGATTTCAATTATTCCTTTAGAAAAATCTGTTTTAAGAAGTTATTAATAAATCACCTTATACTTAGAAGTTATGCAATGTATTGGATATATTTCTCTGAAAAACAATTTTTTAGAAAACTTGTTTGCTGTCTGCAGACTTACATACAATTTTATTTTTGTTGTATTATTTATTTTTCCATTCCCGATTCTTTTAATTTTTTTGAAAAATGATTTTTTTTTTTTTTTTACAAAGTGACAGTACAGAAGATGTTGACAGCTAAAAATTTAACTGTGATTG
This sequence comes from Euphysa ruthae, assembly GCA_035046665.1. NCBI lineage: Eukaryota > Metazoa > Cnidaria > Hydrozoa > Anthoathecata > Corymorphidae > Euphysa > Euphysa ruthae. The sequence continues at coordinate 7,336 of JAUZNK010025121.1, read as the reverse complement.
AATTGCATATTACACCTCACATAACATATCACTAAGGTTAAATGTTATGAAAACAAACAGATGTTTTTCAGGAGTCAAAAAGAATATTTAGTTGTGAATTTTATAAATGTCAATGTACCTAAAAGATCTAATTTTATTTTTTTCCACAAATACTTGCGGAATAAAAATGCAATAACATAATTTGAACAAAAAACAAAAATTTTTTTTTTTTTTTGTGATTTTTTATTTTATTTCTTTACCAACAATGACAGATCCATCAATCCATCAATAATTTTTTTTAAAAAAAAAAGCTCTTTTTATAAAAATCTATATTTTTTCTCATAGAGGCCTGCAATACCAACAAGAAAAAAGGTATTAATTAAATGATCTGTTAAGACAAGAATAGAACCAAAAGAATGGTACTATAAACATGATGTACACAAGCCTTTTAGACCACCATGAAGATTTATAAGAAAGCTTTTATCTGAGTTTAGTAAAACAATTAATATATTTAGGCATTACTTTATAATGACCATACGTTTATTCAATGAACAATTTAATACATTAGAAACCTTAAGGAATTCCTTAAGGTTTTAGACACAGGGAAATTGTGAGGAAATGGACCTTGGATGAAGACATATCACTTACCACTAACCTAAGATTGATTTTATTTTTCAAAAAAATGGCACTATAAAAAAATCTTGGTCAGTATTAAACGACTAGGAATTTCTAGGTGAGAAAACTTTGTTGGTGCTCCTTTAAACGATTTCATTCAAATGAAATTTAAATCCAGGGAACAATAAAAGAATTTCATGTACAAGAGGAAATGATGAGTGACACAGATTTACCTATATGTGAAACAATATTACTAGCAAGTAGGGGTCAAAGAAATAGAGAACAAAACAAATAAAACAAGTAAAACACTTACTTTGGAGTAGATGAAATTTTGAATGCACCTATTTTTTTTATTTCCGTTTCGTTGATTTGAAAACTAAATATGAGAAATAAAAGTATTAATAAGATCAGGAGTGAACCTTAAATAACTATGCAAAAACAACAAAATTGCGTTGTTGTTTAGACTTTAAATCCTTAAAGTCTGGAAAATGGCCATCAAAAGAATGAGATAGAATACATTATCTTGAAAAACAAACACAAGAAAATCCTATTGAAATTTATAGATTAAAAACTTGTAAACCACCTTCGCAAGTGAAAGAAATGAGTGACTTTGAAGAATATTTACTGGATCTCATCAAGAACATAAAATTGGAAGAAAAAAAAGCAGGATATTCACCATAACATAATTCCTGAAAACAAAACATACAAACTACACTGATTAACTAAAGAAGATAGATAGTAAGTAACAAAAAGGGTAATCGATACAATAACTATGACAGAAAAAGACAGATAATAATATTAAGAATAAAATTAACATTGAAGAAAAAGTAATCTTGAAAAAAAAGAAATTATTAACAAAATGGATATAAAAGATAAAAGTATAATCAACTGAATCACCAAAACCCACAAACAAAATTTTATTAAAAAGCGTTTGGTTTGCTTAATAAACAAAAATTAAACTTGAAAAAGTTGGCAAAGAGACATTTGACAATATAAGATATAGTAAGAACTTTAGGAATTTTACAAGTGAATCAGTTTAAAAACAGTTTAAAGACATATTTGATTGGAAATGAAAAGTAAGACAAGCTCATCATGTTTGATATACAGGCTTTCTACCCTTTCTTTGCCTAAAAATTTACTGAAAAAACAGTTGAGTTTGCAGAAATTCCAGAAAATCAATAACATAAAATCAATAAAAGTGAACTACAGATCCAAACATGAAATTCATAATTAATTCAGGCAACTACAAAACTACGAATCCATCAGACGACTCAATTGAAAAAAACATGTAATTGCAACAAATTCAAATAATGTACACATGACCAAAAATTAATCACTAGTAACATTGTTTATAAAGCTTGCTGACCATGTTAGACATTCCAAAAATATTGCTTAGAAACCATGTCAGTAATTCCGAACTTAAATAACAAATCATATAGCATAAAGCTCAATGCCATTCAAGTTTATTGTAAATCATACAAGATCCTTCAACTAAATGAAAATGACACAAAATTATCTAAAGAAGTCTGGAAGAGCAAAGATCTTAATGACACTCCAACTATTCGATGAGAAATATCAAGAATGGGTCAACCATACAACAAGCACTAAAAATGTTTGCTATGTATAAACGAAAAAACTGAGATAGTAAAACGAAGAGAATCAATTGAATAAAATAAGGAAAATCATCTCAAAAACTAGACATCAAAATAAATTTTACCTATCCGATAATATAGAGTAGATCAATCTCATATGTATTTTTGAAGCTCTGAATGAATGGTAAAATGCAGGTCTCGCGATTTGAGGTGCACAACCTCGCACCCTGTATGACTATAGAAATTATGAAGTGCGTGACGATGCACACATCTTATTCTATGAGTTCCAAGTCACGCCTCTGAAATGCGTATTTAATTCAAAAAAACAAAATTTGGAAAAAATTTCTTTATTTCATGTTTAAAAATTGATTAAAATTAATATAATTAAAATAAATAATTAAAAATTTTTAAAATAATAATTAATCTTGACAATAGCAAACTTTCAAATCTGTTCCCATGTAGTGTTAAAGACAGATATTTTCATCTAACTGTATGAATATCAAAATGATGTGAAGGAGATTTTAATAATATTTCAGTTAAACTGAAAAAACTTTGGTGGTGCAAAATCTAAAAAATGCCTCTGCATAAATCTTTAAAAAATACGTAGTTCAAAAATCTTATATACAGTACATAAAATGCATAAAAATAATGATATAGAACCTGCATTTAATAGATACCATTATTCAATGGCTACTATTATTATTCAATGGCTATCATATAATGCTTGTTCGATGTTGATATTATATATTAGAATTTATTGAGCTGACAATTCTTAGAATTAATCAATGAAAGTTATAGTAAGAATGAATTTAAATTTTTCTTTAAAAATTTTCCAAACTAACTTTTTGATATATTAATCAGCTAATTTATTTATATATCATGGGAAATGCCAATTTAGCGTGTAAAAAGATATAGACTTTAAATCAGTTAAATATCTTACGCTATCTCAGGCTCATCAAGTATTTTTTCCTCAACAACACATTGTATATTTTCAAATTCATCTATCTTTTCTTCCAGCTATGAATAAAGAGCAGTTAGACTTGAATCTACAGTCTTATTACAATTTTTGTTTTCATTCATATGAAGCCATTGTACTGCAAGTAGAAGAATATGATGCGAAACAAAACGCAAAAATTTTTATAGATTGTGATATAAATTGAGAATTACTATGGCAGAAAAAAAGAGTTTGTTTGTAAAAACATGCTTTGCTTCCATTTGCAGCTTTGACTTATCCTTTTGGAAAATTATATAGTTTAATCAAGAATCAGCTTTCATTTATTTTTTAAAAGAGAATTTGTGCGGCTTCTATTTAAGGGTGGCCGTTATTTAAAGATTTTGAATAAGACTAATAGGTAATTTTTCAAAACAACAATGCAATAACTTAACTTTTTAGATCATATTTGCAAAATATGCATACAATACATACATACATAAAAGTTTCAATTAAGCCTAGTTATCAAACTTTCTGTCATGCAAACTAAATACAAAGTTTTACAGAGAATTAAAAAAATTTTCTTTTTACCTCAGATATTTCTTCTTGATTTTTTGCCATCTTGTATTCTAGACAATAGCAATAACAATTAAAAACTAAAACAATTAAAGAAACCTTTACAGCTTCATGAACGATAACAATTTTGGTTGTCGTGGAATGAGAGTTACCTCTCAACTGTGCAAATAAAATTACAGGCAATAAATTGAATATACCAAAAAAAAAAAAAAAACCATGTAAAATCTTAATTTTATTTGCTCCCGGTTGTTTTTCTGCAATAAGGCCAATATCATGTTTTCTCATATCATATTTTTCTTTGTACATCCCATTAAGCAAAGGAAGAGTAAAGCGTACGAAATAATCCATGTATTTGAATGGTTTCAATCGTAGCTCAAAATCGTTTTTAATCAAAACTTTCACAAACGGTCACATATTCAAGCTAAAAAAAAAGATTTGTAAAGAATGGATTTAAGAACGCGCAATTTTCACAATGAGAGAAAAGTTGTGGAACAGTCACCTAAGTAATATGTATTACATAATGACAAAGGTTATATTTACGTTTAGTGTTGATTTTACATTCTTACGGCGACTTTATTCATCTTACATGAAAACAATGTTGACTTTTAAATCATGTTTGAATATTTTCTGGAATAGATTCCAGGAAAGAATTTTCAGATAATCAAAACATTAGCTGTAAAGTACTTATAATGTTCTTCTGCACTGTGTAAATATACTTCCGTGAAATGAGCGGTAATTTTAAATAAAGTAAATGCGATGGAAAGATAAACAAAATAATAACAAAATTTAAAATAAACCTATGGACAAGAGTAAATCATACTTCCGTGAAATGAGCGGTAATTTTAAATAAAATATAAGCGATGCAAAGAAAAAAATGGAACAACATAAATTAAAATAAACCTGCAGACAAGAGCAAAATATGTTTATATACAGTCCAGGTGTTTAAAACCTACTTAAATGATGAACTGAAAAAAAAAACAGCATTATAAAGCGTGGAATTCCTTGAATTGCTTTTTTATTTGCTGAACGCCGAAAAAACGTTCCAAAAATATGCTACATGCCAAAAGTTTGATGAAATGCTGTGTACAGTTTCGAATTATAGGCGTTTATCGAGTGTGTACATGACATCCTCTAGCGTTTTGGTCGTCGATTAGAAGAGTTTCAAAATTAAAAATTGTCCTTTTTCGCAAAAAATTTCAAATCCACCTAAGTTGTTACATAATAAAAAAAAAAAAAAAGAAAAAAGAAATACACTTATAAAGTTAAAAGCTAAATTTTCTTCACATATGAAAAAAAAAATTTCACACTTTGAAGTGTTAACTTTGACAATTTATCACTCAACATCATTTAAAAAACTAATATTTAGGTAAGGTGCTTATGGTACTACCACCACCTTAAATAATGAATTGTAATAAAAAAATTGTAAATTTGCTGACAATTACCATTTAAATATTTTGAAACTACTCCAATCTTAGTAGCAATATCTTCTATCTATAAAACAAACATTTAGATGAGTGATTAACATCAACCAACTATAATACAACCATTTGGAGGAGTGATCACTACAAATATTTAGAGAAGTGGCTAATAAAAGTAAAGCTATTGGTAATAATCCAAATAAAATTGTTCTCCTTCTTTAGAATATGAAATATCAACCTTTAGCTAAGCCGACTTTTAGGCGATACATGTCAATTTTTTTTAACATTTATTCATCCAGCAAAATTTTATTTTATAACAGTGACCTTTAATTAATAGGAAAATCACTAATTTTTTTTGGGTCATAAATAAGGCCATGACCCTAAATGAGTTTTCTGCAAGTGATAATATGACTCAAACAATTCCCCTCATTGTCCTTTAACTCCATGCAAAATTTCAAAAAAAGTTAATGAACTGATTTTGATAAATCGATAAACATGTTATTTTTATGCCTAAATTGTCAAAATTCGAAATGATATTATATAAAAATATATAATATTAGGAATGATACCACAACTTCAAACAAAATTTCAGAGAACAAAAGACAAACGGGTAACGAAAATGGGTGAACTCAGGAGTGAAAATACCGGCTGGTCATCATTTGAAACCGACCAGAAAATTATTTAACCAACTTGAATTTGTGTGAAAAAAAATGAAAAACCGATCAAATTTGTTGTTTTTTTCTTCTTGAAGAAAAACTTTTTTTTCATTTTTCATACATCTCATAATTACCGCTCCTCCGTAGATATTTCATACATCTCATAATTACCACTCCTCCGTAGATATTTCATACATCTCATAATTACCACTCCTCCGCAGATATTTCATACATCTCATAATTACCACTCCTCCGTAGATATTTTACATTCAATTGCATTTTGAAATCGTTACCAAAAATATCTCACTATTATCAAAATAAAAACAAATCATTCAAATGAAAATTAAACTCACAGGAGCTCACGGTAATAAGAATTTTTTTTTAATTTTAGGGGGTCACAATTTCGCCTTTCTTATATTTATTAATTTCGGGTCAAAATAAGGCACTAAGAAAACTTGTTGCTGCAATTAAACTACGTACGAAGAAGAGTATGAGAATTTTAAACCTGTTTATATATCAACATATAAATTCACCCTCTTTTTTTTACTACTATTTTACGTCTTTTGCGAAGTGTTGAAAAGTTGATATAGATATAAACCAATGAGGATTGAACAAAATCAACAAATCAGTGCGCAAAATGAATAAAAGATTTAAAAATATATGTCTGCTTTCAACTATTTATTGTTTTAATTCCCATTACACATTCCCTGTCGACAAATAGATTTTATTTATCTGTTTATCTGTTGTGATTATAATGATATAAATTGATTTTTAGCATAAATATATGAATTGTCATCTGTGAGTTGTTTGGAACTGTGAACTACTTTAATCTTTGTTGTTGTTCCTAAATAGATAAGAAGACTAACGAGACGCTATTATCACGCACAAACTAAACATCCTACCTACCAGTTTTGCTCTCTCTTTGACATAAACATACTTGTTATATTAATGTGGGAAAGCAATGTTTTGACCCCTTCAGCAGGCTTCTGACTGTGTTTTATCAAAAAAAATTCAAACTATTTCCACACCTGGAATTCATAGGGCTCTGCCTTGGCCGGGCTGAAAGTTAGTGTTGATGAATAAACTTTAATGTCACTTATCACCTGCTGAAAATTTAGCTTTTATTTCCAAATAACAATCCATTAATTCAAGCCTCTCAATGTATTACAGTATCCATAAAACAAGAATTTTCTTTCAAAAATCTAAAACTATTAGTGTTGCCATATTGAAAGTGTTGTGATAATATGGCCTTATAAACTGTTAGTGTTGTCGTATTGAAAGTGTTGTGTTATTATGGCCATATGACTTCATCAAGAGTTGTAGAAAAAAATGAGAGAACGACTTTTGTATGATTATATTGAAATGAAATGTAATGATTATATTGAAACATGAACTTTGGACACATCATTAAATTCAAGCAATTAGTTAAAAGAATAATTAACTCATAAATGCTTTAAATTATAACTTAACTCCCTCATGCACATGTCATAACTAGTTGGATAATAATTTGTAATTATATTAATAAATTGCAATTATATTATGTAAATATATTATACTCTAAGGAATATG
>JAUZNK010025110.1:0-19898 GCA_035046665.1 Euphysa ruthae | reverse complement strand
CTGAAAGAACCCATAATTTTACCCAAATTCATGTAAGTAAGTATTTATTCACTATCAATAAAAAATTTACAAAATAAATGTTAAGAACACAAAATAAATGTTAAGAAATAAAATAACATAGAAATACTAGATAACTTATATCTTTAACTAGATATATTAAGCTTGTATTAATTTATAGTAAATTATTATTGTAATCAAATCCAATGACTTTAATATTGGTCTGAGTCCTGAATCCATCCATGACAATAAATACAATTAAGTAAGTATTTATTCTGCTAAAAACAAATTTACATTAGCTTTTAAAATTACAACACAGCAGGAAAAAAAAAAAAAAAAACTAACAAAAAGAGTAAGCATTGAGATAAAAAACAATGTTGGCAAGGTTGGGCACAAAAATTGTCTGTCGCAACAATATTTCCATTTTTGTCCTGTTACATCACACACAAAAACAGATTCAGCTAAAGAATAATAAAAAAAAAATGTGTTAACTTCAATTGATCTTCTCAAGGTATATCTAGCCTTAGATGGCTGTTGTGTAGAGGGGTTCTTTTATTTTCAGAAGATTTCAGACGTAGTTTAAGTTGGGTAGACTACAGAACTTAAAGTCATGTGCAGCAATTCCCTGATATATATATATATATATATGTTTTGATAAAAATGTTTTTTTTTTTGTTTTAGAATTGTTTTATAAAACAGAGAAGAAGTATGGCTGCTTTTCGCTTGGTTGGTGATAAATTCATTTGTTTGAGTAACTTGAGAGCTAGAAAAATAGCTTCTAATATCTATGGTACTTCTTATGTTTCGTTAAAGTTTGTGTCCAACCTGACTTCTGTTGAAAATAAGTCAGATGAAGAAGAAATAAATATTAATACAAACACTTTGTCGGCAACAGGAGGTATTCCTTTTATGTTCCTTCCACACACAGCTTTTAAACCATATTTTGTACATGAAACAACTACTAGCTTACCTAAGATATTTGATAAATATAAATGGCTAACCAAGACTATATCATCGGCAGGGTTTCCCGATACTTATAAATTGCATACCTCAGAAGTTAAAAAAGAGTGTGTTGATGCATTTGAAAAAACAATACTTCAAGCAGTCGCACATCAGCAAGCATCATATAACAAAAATAAGGTTGATTTTGTACCTGAAAGAATTGACTATAGTTTACTCATGAACCTTTTAAGAATTTCTATGTCAGCTTCAAGTAGCAATCATCTAAAGCCTCAGAATTCAAATTTATATCACTATCCTTTATTAGAGACGCATTGGGTTAGAAATTATAAGTTCTATGTATCAAGGTTTAAACCTAGTTTTGTTTTAAGAACACGAGAAAAACTGGAGTTAATAGAGCAGCCAAGAGGTAAAAATTTATTTTATTGATGATTTTAAGAAGGATTTTGTACTGTAGATTTATTTATTTATTTTTTTTTTATTTCTCAAAAATGGTCTTTCATGGGTCTAAGCTTCTTAAAACGAAATATATTTATTTTATTGAAAATCTGTGCTTTGGTTTTTATTTCATAAGAATTTTAGCAACTTTTAAAAAGAATCCTAGGGAAAAAAAAACATGGTGAAAACTGATTATTTTTTAATACTTATATATAAAATTAGGCTAAAATTACATTGTCCAATTACATCAGTGTACCTGTTTTGAATGCCCCCACATATACACAGGCTTTAGGCACACTTATAGATCCGGGGAAAATCCCAACACCACACAAAAAAAATAATCACAGCCAGAGACTTATTTCATTCCCAACATAGCAGCACTCTCTTCACAGAGCAAGCAACATGTCAGAAACAAAATAAAGTCATACCTCCACTATATAAAAAGGTTATCATAAGCCTGTGATGATGTGAAAGTCAACAGATCAATTCAACAAAACCCTAATTGTTGGGTTCGGACACAGGCTCTGCATATGATTTGATATTGGACCAAGTTGATTTTACTGTCCGGATATCTTTCCTGTCAACAAACCCCTGGTGGGAAACCAACTCTTTTCAATCCAAAAGTCATCTAGTGAAATTTTCCAGTCGTTTCATATAACATGTACAGCAATATTTACGTTTTTATTTACACTGTAAATTTTTGTAGCAGAAATATAAATTAAATAAATAAATACTGTAGCAATTGAGAGTGCAAAGATATTTACAGTAAATCTGGCCAAAATATAACTTGATGTACACAATTAAAATTAATGTATAACAATCTCCGTTTTGGCAAGAGACTACTTAATATTCGTCTTGGGAAGAGACGTTATATTTGTTAGACTCTTCACAGTTTAAAACTTTTTATTTATTGCTACTCTTTTCTTTTAGCTCTAAATTTTCCCAATTGCTTTCTGAAAAAGCTGATTTATATAAATGTTTATGATAAAGAGAGACCTGCCTCTCACATTTCACTGATAAAACTTTCATAACTGAACAAAACTTTCATAACTTTGACAAAACTTTCATAACTATGGCAAAACTTTCATAACTATAATAAACGGCAGTAAACCCCAGTTAGAGTTTGTATTCAAGATATCACCTTTTACCTTTTGCCTGAACATTTCATAGCACACCGGTTGGACCACTGCCCTTTTCACTTTCAAGAGTCGATTTGATATGATTATTTTAACGTGGGGCCAACAAATAGTTTTGCAAACTAATTTATAATAAAATGGCACATGGGTTTGGTTCAGATGTACTAAGAGCTCCCATTTGAGCTTACGGTGATAGATTAATATTGTCTTAAATCTATTTTAAGTTATCTTGAATATTATTCCTCAATGTTAATTTTTAGAGTTAATGGAGTATGAAGTCAAATCTCTGCCTGGACCCTTTACTCCATATGATATGAATGTCTATGAAAGAGCTATTGTTCACCTCATTGCTCGTCCTGCTTCTGACTTGTTTAAGTATAATCCTATCAAGAACTGTCACACAACAATTGTTACAAACAATAGGTTGATTCACGAAGAACACATTTTAGCATTTGGTTTGATGACAATGTTTTCGCAGCTTAGTTCCCAGGCCCAGGCACAGGGTGTATTACATGGAACAAACTTAAAAGAGCCTTTAGTTACACAGTGTATCATTACCAATGGACATAAAACCGCATTTATGTTGTATCAATTAAACACATTGAATTTTTTATGTGATAAAGGAGTGTGGAACCGAGCATGGTATTTACCAGTAGAAGAACTTTTTCAACGTAAAGGTACAGGTATACGCTTAATGTATGAAATGGCCGAGAAATGCGAGAATTTGAAAGGTTTTAATGAACAGTTTTCTAGAATGTTTTATAGTTTTATTACAAAGGAAACATGCTAATTGAATATTAAAAATTTGTAATGGTTTCTTGTAATGTATTTTATATTTTACAGTTTCATCTGTAGTTAGACTTCAAAATGCATTGGGACCTCAAAATGTCAAGTTTTGTATTTTGCCTTGTATATTTTTGTTTTATTATTTACCTACTTATTTCTCAGTTGTTTACATGTTTGACTAAAGGAATGTTATAAGTTAGCAAGGTTAAAGTTAAATTTAATAAAAACTTTTTGAGGTTTTTAAAATTTGTCAACTTTTTGTAGTAAAGTTTGATAACTTAAGCCTGGCTTACTATGTGTCCTTTGTAGATAAGTTTGCAAACAGGACTTGAGAATGTTTGTACTGATAGTACTCATATTAGGTTAAAATAACTTTCCAATGTTTCGTACTTGGTACGGAATCTCTGAAAGTAAAAATCTACCTAGCATTTTGCAGTGCAACACCTAGCATTTTGAGGTCCCAATGAATACTTCAAAGAAATAACAAAAAACACAAATTTTTTTACATAGAAACAATAAAAAATGATTTAAAAACAGAAAATAGTTTATCCACATTATTACCAAACTGCAAAATTTATACCTCTGAATGCTAGGTGTACTGAAATTATGCCTAAAAGAAAATAATAAGGATTTTTAGACCTATTTGGCTGACCTTATTTTAATATCAGTATTTTGGCTTCCTCATGATCCAGATTTTGCTTCTTTTATATTTGACTATATCTGTTTTTCATAATTTCCAAACGTAGGTCACTTCACAAACCTTACATAGCAATTAAGATATTATAAAGGGCTCCAAAATGAAAATAAAAAGCATGATTTAGTATCAACTTTTAAACAGCAATAACAAAAAATTCAGTAGTAATGTTCATGTTTTAAACTTTATGTTAACAATGGAAAGACCTGACATTCTGTAGTACCATGGAGTTATAGCCAAATCATAAACTTTTTGTAAGGTAATAATGAACTGACCCTTAACATGAAGTTTCACTTAAGAACACCAAAAAAAAGACAGTTTTCTCAAAAACAGAAATGTGAGTGTTATTAGTCTAATTCAAATAAGAATTATAAATAAACAACTGTTCCAAACAGAGTTCATATAGCAGGAATGCGTTTTTACGCATAATGACATTGACATGATAAGCTGCAAAGCATTTTACAACTTCCCTTAATCCATCCAATTTCTCATGGCTTGTTTTTAGAGAACCCTTTAACTTCCATTAATTTTCTGGCACAGCCATCATTAAATTCAATGAATTACACTATTTTAATTCACTAATTTACAAAAGACCTCAAATATATGCTTCTTTTTACAGAAAAGCAATAGAATATATTGTATCAATGAATACATGTGGTTTCATTTGGTAAGATGCATCTATAGTTCTTAAAAAATTTTGGTTCTGATGATTTTTTTCTTTTGATAAGGCAGTTATTGCTAAATAGAATGTTTTACCAATGTGGTAAACATTGTAGTGGTCTGGGAAAGCCTTTTTTAAATTGACAGGTGTTACCTCTTTATTGATCACGTCTTTGTAGTTAGTTCATGATATTTTTGATGAAAATTTGAGCTGGGTTTTTTCAAGTTTCTATAAAATAATTGCAGTGTTTTGTAGTATACGTTTTGAGTGTCCTCTTAGGTGTTAATATGGGAATAGATTTTATGATGTTAGAAAATTGAAGCTCGCTCAATGGATATTATTCTATGATGAATTTATTTCTGAAACAAATTTTGTTTATGCTTTTGGGGTTTGCGTATTGATTAATTTTGAAATTGATCGGAGTTTTTGACAAATTTTTAAACTTTAGTACTTTAGTACTAATTACTCCTTATATCAATTTTTGTTTTCTTAGTTTTTTGTATACAAAAATCAGTTTTTTGAATTTCCTCCAAAAGAAACACTCTGATTATGTTGAACTTTTGGATTATTTTAGAAATTGTATTTGCTATTAAATTAGGCGTGTCGACCATTTTGAAAAAATTTTCAAGCCCAGTCCTTAGCATCCAAAAAAATAATTTTAGGCCTAGAAACAACCTTTTTGAAATTTTAGCAAAATTCACTCTTAGCTTTTTTTTTAAAATTCTGCTCGAAGCAATTAAGCGTTTTGATTACTTTTGCGTCTTGTTTATCTTGAATATATCATCACTCCCAGTTCTTAGGATCCAAAACATGGTCAGTCAACTTTTTACCTTGGCCCCAAATGTGAAATTTTTTTGATGTTAAAAAATATTTATTGTTGATGGAAGAAAATATGTTTGGTGTTAAATCCTTATTAACATCCCTCTCATGAAATTCATTAATGGTTTAGATGCTGAGCTTTAATTACTTATTGATACTATACTGAAATTTTCTGATGAGAACTATGAGAAACTGAAATATGGATCAAATATGAAAAACTGAAATATGGATCAAAGATTGACGGATAATGTTAATGCCATCAATACATTGAATTTGCTTAACTTTTTTTCAATTTTTCAATATTTTTTTTTTTTAACATCAATTTTTTTCATAATTTACACTGCGATAAAATCATGCTTCAGATGTTTGTATTTGATCATGAAAAAATTGCCTGGGATAAAATTTTTCATGAAATAGATTGCCTGGTAGTCCCTTATTCACTAAATGGTTTGTTTTACCAAATATTACAATATTAAATGAAGAGCAAATGTTAGTTTTCAACTCAATTTTGAGTACAAGTGTTTTCATACTTGTAATGATTAGTCAAATTTAAGAATTTTGCTTCGTAGTCAATTTTTCTAAGTTGAATCAAAATCTTTCTTTTATATAAGTGAAGTGTTATCTGACAATATAGAACATTATTTTGCTGGTATGGCTAAATTCCTGTTCCATGGCATCGGACTGTTAATAACACTAGCAACTATTTATCAAAATTTATACTTAATTTCTCAAAATCAAAATAACAATAATTTTTTTTCTTTCTTTTGAAGTATAGTGCCTATATAGCATTTGGCTCAAATAGTGGTTACCTATAAATACTACCTAGTGAGCTTTTTCGCAAAACTGAAGTAAACTTTCGAGTTGATTTTTTTCAAATTTGGTAAGAGCATTAAAAACGTCTTAATTTTACATTTAAAAAAAATACCTATTTTTAAGCCAGAAAATCTAAAGCTTTTCTTGATCAATTTTTTAAATGTTAGCTTTTTATATTTATAATCATATATTTTTATATTTATTTAGATAATAATAATAATAATAATATTACTATAATAATATTTCAAAATAATATATGGCAAATAGAAAGCGAAATCATGCGTTAGTAAACTCAGAATATGACAGTGATGATGGAGAATTCATTGAAAGCAAACCTAAGATAGAAGAAGGTAATTTTTTTAGGCACAACCTTGAAGTTAGAAATTAGGTATAAATTTCATAAAAAATATAAAAATCATAAATTTTTCAATTTTTTTTTGTAATGAAGTTTATGATTTCTTTTGCTATTATTTATATAAACAACAGACTTATAAATATTAGTCATGAACAAATGACATTTTTAAATTCATGTTTGGATTTAGGGCATGTTGAGCTTATTAGTTTTATCTTAAAAAGGTTTGGACCAAAGTTTGGACTGGCATCACTCTCCAATAAACACCGTTAACAATTTAGGTAAAATAACCAAAAGCGCAACTAAAAAAAAACTTGGTGCATCAAATGAGCAAATACCCATTAAATAAAGCATTTCTGAAAAGATTTTCATCTTACTAACGGGTTTTGCTTGAAATTTATTGATTTGGAAGATTTTTGGGTCAGTAATTGCTTTTTATTTACAAAGTTGAAATGTACATATCATAAGTATTACTTACTTTGGAAGGGTAAAAAGTTGATTACCAGAATTAATTATTATGATCAGTTTTTTGAAAGACTGGAATGGACTCAAATCTTTCATGCCTGAGCATATCACCCTGTGACAAAATCTGTTCCAAATATTTTGTTTATTGATGAAGGTTTCATTATTAAAAATTAATATTTATTTATTTATAACTTATTATAAATTTTTTATTATTATTAAACTTATCATATACAAAAGAATTATTTTTGTTTCTTTCGGTGATTCGGTGATTCGGTTTTCAAGGCAGTGAAATCTAGCAAAAATAAGTCGAAGCATTTTAGTTGATTTTCAGAAACAATGTGTTAATTGGGAAGGGTCCTTTTGTTCAATCAAGGTATTATATAAAGAATAGTCACCCAAAAGGTCACCCAATGAAAAGATTCAGTAACCGATGCAAATTTTTTTTTTATGAAATTGTTAAGAATGAGTGTCAGGTGAATTTCCACATGCCGCTCTGTCCATCCATTAATATATGGTATACATGTGCTCGTTGTGAACCTCTTAAATGCTTTTTCAAACTGTATGAAAACTTCTTTATGTGTTGCAAAAATTGAGTCCCATTATCGAACTTTTACTCTTACAAGAATATCCATTTTACAGTTTTTTTGTGACACCATTCAAGCTCTCTTCAAAAGAAAATATAAAGCAGTCAGATTTTTCAATGCTTTCCTTTAAAATAAATTTGAAATATGGTGCAAGACCGTAATTAACTGAGCATTTCAAATTTTCTGCCCCTAGCTTAACCCCTTAACTGAGCTTTTATTTTAAAGAACAATTGATTAAATTTGTATTTATTTTTCCATGAAAAAAAAAAGTTTCTTTTTAAAGTGGAAATAGGTTAGTTCTTTTCTATGTATATAAGCATGAACATGCAGTGGAAAAAAGCTAGTTAACACACACACACACATACACACACATATATATATATATATATATATATATATATATATATATATATTTTAATTTTTTTTTATTTATTTATAATACTGCTTTATTTAAAAACTTTAGGAAAATCAAATTTTGTGTCCAAAAAATGATACAGCACATAAACCAATATCAGAATCTCCACATTAGTATCTAGTGTCCTTTCTAATATTATTTTGTGATCACACTTGTGTTACATCTCCTAGATGGATTTTTTTTTTTTTTTTATCAATTGGGAGGATCAAAAGTGTGTGTGATATTGCTCAAAGATTATTTCAACAAATTTTTCTCTAAATTGCAGCAGAGTTTTAGTGTTAACTAATTTATTAGAAATTACTTGTGCCTTAAAAACAAATTTATTTATTAAATGGTAAAAATATTTATTATATTTCTTTTTACAAGCTTTTATTCCGTCCCATATAACGTGAGCATCTGATCACTTTTATCCCCTCCTCCCATACATTGGTTGTATGTATGGATAACCAGAGGTGTCTCTGTAAGTTTACCTGCTCTTGTTATGTTAGTATATCTATCCTCAACATATGCTCTGCATAATCACATCTTTTTTGTCCTTCCAATGTGTACAAAATGTTGGTTATGTTTTCATACCAAACTTTCAGCTTTATATTTTGATATCTCATAGTGAAATTTTCCCAATGTGTATCTAGTTTACTAGTAAGCTTCTTGTCAGTGTATAAAACACTCTTCAAAATATACCCAGTAGAGGATTTATATAGAAAAAAAGATTTTTGTCCAAATCGATTGTGTTTATTAGGAATATCATTGTTGACTGACGTTTTATTTGACAAGAAGCCATATGCTGTCCTGCATACAGGTTAGATTGAGTGACAATTTCTATAAGTTCTTCAGTAAAAAAACTATTCAATTGAATACAAAGGGTCATGTTCAAGAACAACAGGATTAACTGCACTTTTATCAGTAAATGGCTGTTTAGGGTAGTTTTCATTTGATATATGTTTCCAGTCTATATCATGTTGTGGGGTTGCTAACATTGAGGCTGCTCATTTTCCTCTGCTTCATTTTCCGAAATAATAACTTGTTCATATTTCTGAAGGAATTCTAGGCTTTAATTTACTTCCAGAATCACTAAGATCTGAAGCATCAAAGTCAGAATTATCAGATTGAATCAATATGCTTCTTCAGCAATATAAACAAATCTTATAGATACTTTTGTCTGTTACTACAACTACTGTTGTCTGCCATGTTTAACTGTATTTTATTGATCATCCATCATTGTATTTTCTATATTATTGAGGCGTGTAAAATACAGATCAAACATTCATAACTTACAGCTTCATTAAGATAATAAATTCTACTTAAAAACTTGGTCTGTAAATTTTATTACAATGACGGTTATATCTGCGGAACACATATTATGGTATTGGGAATCTAATGGATATATCTGTCAAACGCAGTTAAGTGGTCAAACATGTGCGTTTTCAAAAGAAATTTTCCTAACTTTGTTAACTTCTTTCTTTTTTTATGTTTCAAAAGCGACTTATCATTTATTTTATTTTATCTGATATGCATTTAAGATGTGTCTGAAATTTAGCTTTTAATAGTTTACCTTTCTGGCTTTGATTTTGGAAAATTCAAGTTAATTTTATGTACTTTTCACAGTACCTGCCATTTTTTAGAAGTTTTGCGTTAAATTTGAAAACATTAATCGTGTAAAGTAATTTTAAAAAGACAAGAGAATATCACAAAGAGAAGGATAAATTTTACGTAGGATATAAGCTTTAGTGTGTTTAATTATTAGATCAATACTTTTGAATTTTGCTTTTAATGCTGATTTTGCGACTTCATTTTTACACGTTACAGTAATTAGAACACATTAAACGGGATTATATTTGATTATATTTATATTTATATTATATCAATTTATTTTTGATTTTGCCTAATTACGTTTTGAGTGGATTTTCAGATTTTAATTCCCCAAGTGGAATAAAATAATATCAGCGCGTTTTTTCCCTTGTTATTGCCTTAGAATTTGAAATAATTTGTAGTTTTTTAATACTTTAAAAAACTTTCACTAGACTCCTGTTAATTTTATTAAGATAGAAATATTAAAATATTAAAAAAGAAGCGTACGCCTTGTCAAAATTTTACTCACCTTATTATGATGTTGTGAACTAAAAGTTTCACTTCCATTTTCAGGAAAAAATAGATATTTTGGTACCTAATAATGATTTTTCGTAAAATGCATATTTTTGGTGAAACAAAGAATGCAAATTAATCTTGCCCTTTAAATCTACTAGGTTTATACCCAGTTTATGTAATTTTATGTTGATTAGTTTAAATACAAATTTCATGATAAAACTGGAAGTGTGTGATAAAGAAATGTAGATTTTTCAAAATCTCTGCCAAATACAGGACAATGTGATTCAGAACCAAAATTCATTCTTGATTTATTTATTCATTATATGAATTGTGATTCAAGCAAAATAAATTTTTAAATTTATTTTTGTGTTGTGATTTTAGATATTGAAAAGAGCCGGCATTGTCCCTACCTTGATACAATAGACAGGTAATCGCTCAAGTATATTTTTTCCAACTCAAATCTGAAAAAATAAGCCACAGAATAGGAGTTTTCCGGTTGTCCGGTTTAGCAGTAATATTTATGATAATATTTTTTAGACTCCCTGCATAGTCACTGGATTCCGCCCATATTCGTTCATCCATTACTCTTTGTAGTTTTTCAGTAGTTTTTTCCTAGATGAATATTTAGAGTCGAATTTATTTCTTTTAAGTCGCTTTTTTTTTAAATCTTTTGAAAGTTCATTGTTGTTGTCTAAAAATAATTGGGTTTTGTAACTACCTATTTTGTGTGAAATATCAACCAATCAATTGATTACAACATGAAATCCTATAATAACCTATAATCTAGTATTAATATGGTATGGTATATAATGGTGTCAAACCTGAGTAAGAATTGATGTTGAATAATCTAAAAGCTCAGCTAAATGTCTCTCAAATAGACTCATTTTTTATTGTTCATATCACGATTTAAAAATATATTTTTGAAATGTCAATTTTAGTGAAAGTGAATATTAGCTTGATGACATCACTGAGCTTGTAAAAGCGGTTGAAGATTTTTTAAGGTCACAGTGTTTTTACATTTTGACCTGAAAATCTAGTAAAATTCCTTTCATTGTGTTTTTTCTACATCAACAGGTGCCAAAATACTATGAATAGTAAGTGAAAAAACCAAAACCTTATCTTTTGTTGCACTGTTGTATTTTTGTGTGTTTGAAAATTGATTGATGGTACCTTTCCCAGCCTAACCCTTAAATTTGACTAAAGAGCCATATATTTAAAAATGATTGGAGGTCAAATAAAACTTCCATAAATTTATAGATTCTAATATTCAAAATCTTTACTACCCTGACCTTTGTTTGTTTATTTTGCACAAACTCTCCGTTGTTGACTTAATGCCATCTGCTATGCACATGTGCTTTTATATCCTTGAAATTTATTTTTAAATACCTGCATTTGTAAAGAAAGGATGCAAACCGCATATAAGGCACATAATTTATGCCAATTATGTATCACGCTTATGTTTGGCTAAGCTTAGCTAACCACTTAAATTTACAGCAAAAGTAAGTTTTAAGTCAGAAATTTGCTGTTTTTACAAATTTCAAACCTAAATTCAAAATATAAATCAATTTTGACGTTTCTAAAGCTGCATAGAGAAAAAAGACATAAATCATCTTCTTTCCTTGTAAATGGTCCAAACTATGTTTAATCTATTATATGACTTATTATGTTTAGATTTGTTCTGGATTTTGATTTTGAGAAGCTTTGTTCTATTTCATTATCACATTTAAATGTTTACGCTTGCTTAGTTTGTGGAAGGTATTTTCAAGGTAAAATTTTTTTAAGCATTTCCAAACTAACTGCGTTATAAAGCAATCTTTATTTTTGTGTAATAGCTATTAAATTTATTTGAATTACGATCATTGTAAATTTTAAAACATCAACAAACCTTTCCTTTCCTTGCTTTTTGTACAGCTTTAACTTGTTTTCAATGTGTTGAAATTAGTGATGGAAATTTAAAAAAATGGTTTTGTGATTATTTGAAAAAAAAGGAGAAAATAATCATAGGTCTTGTTAACTTTTTGTTTTTTCCTTTACTTAGGGCGAGGAAACAATTCACATGCGTACACTCATAGTGTGCATCATGGTCACCATGTCTACTTGAATTTACATACATTGAAGGTAAAAATTTTGGTTTTGATGAAATTTTCTATAATTCATTTTCACGTCTAGGTCAGTTAAATATTGTTTTTTGGACTGTAAAAGTTTGGCATGAAGTTTGACCACCCAGGACACCTGTGGAAAACGTCTTTTTAAGGAATTATTCTTTCACAGAAAATATTTTAAAATCCTCCAAAACTGTTTATTATTTTGCATGAAGCTAGAAATTCATATTTTTACCCTAACGGTATAGAGTATCTTTTGACCAAATGGCTGCTGTCAAAAAACTTTCCGACATTTTGAAACTTTTTCGAATCTGTTGATTGTTTTTTTTTTTAAACTTTGGTTTTTCTTGTTTTGAAACCAATATATCTTTTTTTGTTGCAATAAATTATGTTCAATGTCTGCTGAAACATCTCCTGAGTATTAATTGCATTTCTCTTGACAAAGCAAGTTCTGATTTTGAAAAATATTGCAAATACCTATTTGGGATAGTTTTAAATACCTATTTGGGATAGTAAGTTTTTTTAGAGAGAAATTTAGAAGTACAAAATTTTTTTATTGAGTTCATTCAGCTTGTTAAAACATTGGATGAAAATTTGAACTTTTTTTTCATAAATAATAGCAGCTGAAGTCAAAGTTTTTATTGCTTTCTGTGGTGATATTAGCAGCCACTTTGTTTTTTTTATCTGGATGTAGTTTAAATTTTCCTTTTTGTCTGCTAATTTCCAAATTTTGGGAAGTTGTTTTTTGTTTTGTTTATGGTTTCTGATAGCCATGCAATTCCCACTGAACACGGTAAAAATCTTTGCAAGCAGATTAAATTAACTTTCATCACCAGAAATTTTCTGTTGATTGTCTAGGGATGAAAGTAGGAAATTTTCTTCTGCTTCTCGTTTAATGAATTTTTTAATTAAATCAAATTAGTTCATAAATTCTTTTTTGTATTGAAATTTGAACGTATTAATATAATGTTTATTGATTGTTACATCTCCTTACTTTCAGTTTTACTGCTTACCTGATAACTATGAAATTATTGATCCCTCTCTAGAAGATATTAAGGTAGGTATCATTACTAAATTTTTCCTAATAGTTTTGCTAGTTTATTTCAGTAACCAATAGGTTGAACCTATAAATTTGCATTTTTTTTTTTTTTTTGTACATTTTATTTAAAAGATTATCTTGCACTTTCTGAACTATTTTGTTGATTTTATGCACTATTTTGCTGATTTTGTCATATGTGCATCACATCGATATGGGTATGGATCACATCAATATGTATATAGACAACAGAAATAGTATTTTGGATGTTAGTTTTAGCATCATGTTATTAGAATCCATGTTATTACCCTGCCTCTTCAAAATGGTAGCTCCCTTTTTTTTATTTTTGTTTTATTTGCGGGGCTGCAATTTATTTTATTTTTTTTTTTTTTTGTTTCTAGTTTTCAGTGGGAATTTCATGCGCCTTGTGAGGTCTTCAGATGAAAATAATAGCTTCAAAGTAGCCCGTGCGATAAATCATTAGGAGGAGGTTTAACACAAACAAGCTATAGCTTGATACAACGTTAATATTTTATTTTTTAGTATTTGCTTCGGCCCACGTTTGATAAGGAACACATCCGATTTCTGGATTGCTCTTCTAAAGTCTCTCGTGCTATCAATGGTACAGTTTATATACCAGGTGACTTAACCTTTTATTTATAACATTTTGTTTTCTGCTTCCATTTTTTTTTTTCTGCTGCCTTTTTTTTTTTTTTTTGATTTTAGTAGATTTAAAAACTTTATGGAATATGATTTTTTTCTAGGATTTTATAGATATGTCAAAATTTAAGATAGTTACAAAATTTCCAAAATAAAATCAACAGTGAAGTATGCAGCAAAAATACTGGTAAGGAAACCCACATTCTGAAACCCAGACCTGAAAAATAGTTTGTGATATAATTGGGTTGTATATGTCAGTATTTTAGGCCTAAAACGACAAATTTTAAAAATATTCTCAAACCCTGTAAGTAAGTCACATTGTTTTTTAAATGAAGTTAAAGGATAATCATTTTACCCCAAAACATATTTGTTCCAAAGCTTAAAAAAATCACTAAATTTGTATTAATTTTTCTTTTGGAAGATTGGATAATGATAATGATAATAATATACTTAAGGTGTTTTTAGATAGTGTCTATTTTGAAAATTCTATATTTTTGGGTATTTATAGCATATGTCTGCGATTTTAAAGTTATCGTTTATCCTGTTTTTTCAGTTTGGGCATGAAATCATTTTAAATTTATTTTTACGTTGCTCTTTATGTTTTACCTTATCCATTAGTCACTGGCTTTATGTTTTACCATTAATCACTGGCT
Organism: Euphysa ruthae; assembly: GCA_035046665.1. Lineage (NCBI taxonomy): Eukaryota > Metazoa > Cnidaria > Hydrozoa > Anthoathecata > Corymorphidae > Euphysa > Euphysa ruthae. Next base: position 5,242 of record JAUZNK010025110.1, on the reverse strand, counting down.
ACATGTCTATTAGTCACTAGTGCAGTGCATGTCCATTATTATAATACTTTAGTATTGTGCATGGTTTGGTGTTGAGAAAAGTAAATTTTGGGATTGAAAGTTCTAAGTATTAAGTGGTGGTAGTCACATAGAGCTGTTTCTACAAAACGACTGCTGAAATAACAATTTCTCATCCGTCTTCATTGCTTACAAAGATTTTTTACGATTTTTAAAATTCTGTACTGTGAATTTTCTGCAATATACACAGTTTGGTTAATATGATATATGATTTTCTTTTTAGTTTCAGTTATAATAATCAAAGTTTGGATATAATTTCAATAATTTTTGTTGCAGGTGTGGTTGGCTTGAATAATATCAAGGCAAACGATTATCTCAATGTTGTTCTTCAGGTGTTGTTATAAATTTTTTTTTTTCTTTTACACTTATTTCGAGTTCTTCTACAATGCTCAAAAAGCCAACAACTTGTTGCTGTATTTTTACAAAAGAACATGGCACTTTTGGATTATTTGTTCTAAAATTATTAAAAAAAAATAATAATATGTAATTAATTTGAATATTATTATTATTATTTTATTTATATTAAAATTCGAGTTATTTTTTCTACAAAAGTTGGAATTTCATTTTTTTTAAAAAGTGCGGAAGACAATTTTTTCTAAACTTTTTTTTTTTTTTTTTTTTAATTTAAATTTATTGGCTACATCAGAAAATTTTGTGATTAAAATTTTATGAGATTAATGGAGCATTGTTTAAGAGAGAAATTTAGGGTGGATTTAAAAAAAAAAATTCTGGGTAAATTTTCAACTAGAATAATTAGTAATTATTTTTTTAATGAACTTAAAAGTTTGTTATCGATAGCTTTCCGCCCTTCTTGGACTTTTCTTTTATTGAAAATTTGATTTGGTTGATGATACAAACAAAAATCAGTAGCACTTACTAAGTAATTTTTAAAAAGTTTTTATGTTTTAACCAAAGGACGGTTTTGATCTTAAATGAAAGAAGTTGTTGTTAACTATTTGTTATTTAATTTATAGGCGTTGTGTTTTGTAACTCCAATTAGAAATTATTTTCTACGAGATGAAAACTATATTGGTATCAAACGACCCCCTGGTGATATTATGTTTCAACTTGGTATGTAATTATATGGAATGATTTTTTTTACATGACTAGAAGCCCAATTTATATTTTAATCACTAGTTTTTATAACTGTCTTGTGTTAGAAAAGGTATATATAAGGTTGTACCGTTAAGTTGTTTGTTTTGTTTCAAATATCTTGATGAGCTAAATTTGCCTTTAGTTACTTCAAATTTTGAAATCACATCATCAAAAAATGTCCCAATATATTGATACAAATTTCTGGCGTGGCGCCATTATGTGAGCAAATTTATGCAACAATGAAATACCATAGTGGTTCAGAAAAGTATTTTGAAGTATTAGAGTATACTTACTTAATATGGTAACTCTCCATTGGAGCATATTGTTTGTCACTGCATTGATTTTTCAGCATTGGAAAATTGGCAGAATTAAGTTCAAAAAATTTGCTTGCCACAAAACATCTTTGACCGATGACCGTTGCAATTACTGAATTGTCTTTATCAGCATTGCTTATTTAACTTTGATATTTCTATTGGGATGTGCAAGAAATCACAAATATCTGTATGCTTAACAGCTAATGCAGATGTAACCAAGTTAATTCCGTTTTTGATGTTCGAAAGTGCAAAACATGAATCCAAGTCACGTAATGACGAATTTATGCTGTAGTTTCTTCATCTTCATGTTTGGATGAACACCAATTTGACAATGGTGTACACAAAAAAAAATTTGTTTTGCATTTGATACAAGATTTTGGGCATGGGACTCGTAGTATGCCACATGTATGGTAACATAGCAACATCCTTAAAATCGGCAGAAGTCAGGCTATTAAGCACTTAATATGGAACCAACCTTTTAAGGCTAAGTTATACTGAGAAGTATAACAAATGGCTTGTAGGAGAAAGTATACATAACATAAAAACTGAATGAAACTTAATGACCCATGGTGCTTAATCACCCATTACTTAAATTTAAAATTTAACTCATCTTTACTTTTGCGTTCGAATTTAAATGACTTAAAAAAAGTTTTAAATTAGAAGTGTTCAAAAAAATTGTTTTATGTCAGAATCTGTTCATGGTTCTCGAAAATTCTGTTTTCACCATTGTTGCATTATTAAAGAATTTGTTTTGAAACAAATATTTCTGATAGTGTTAGTTGATTTTATATCTTACCTTGATTTTTTAATAATAGAGTCATAAAATTAGGGGAATAAGTTTAAAAGGCACTAAGTCTTTAATAAAATTGTAATCATATGAAACTAATTTCTTGAATAAATTTAACTTTTAATAATTTTAGTTCAAAGATTTGGAGAATTGACTAGAAAAGTTTGGAATCCAAGAAATTTTAAATCACATGTTAGTCCCCACGAGATGTTACAGGTAAGGATTTTTTTTATTTTAAGAAACAAGTTTTTAACTCAAAAAATGACATAATCATAACATCTTTTTTTTTTTTTATATCAAGAAGAATGTTTTACGAAACTAAAATAAATACGTTTCACACATAGATAAATAATCTGGGGTAAAACTGCAAAGGAAAAATAATGTATAGATAAATGAAATCAATGTGAAATCACCATTCAGATGTGTACAAGTCCATTCTGAAAATCAAGGGGTCTGTTCACTTACTCAGGTCTCTATGATTTTGTATGCTTTTTGTATGCTTTTCCATTCATTTTAACTACATTTTAAAAACATTTTGACAAAATTTTCATTCATAAAAAAAGTATTAAAGTTCTTTGAGAATTTTCCCTCAGCCTAAAATTATAAATGACAATTCTAATTTCAAGAAATTGAGTTGCTTTTATTTTTATTATTTATAGTTCTTTTTATTTATTTTATTTTATTTATAGTTCTTTTTATTTATTTTATTTTATTTATTTCAGGCTGTTGTTCTTTGCAGTAACAAACGCTTTCAATTCACAAAACAAGGTATGTTTTATTTAGCGTAGGGCTCAATTTTCAAATTTCCAAAATTTTGAGGGAACACTATAGGGGGGGGGGGGTGGACTTAAGATTTTATGGGCTAGGTTAGAGGCCAATGAAACCATGTATTTTAAAAGATTTATTACTCTGATTTTAAAGCAAATATTGCTTTTATTGGATATATATTTTTCATTCAGGTTCTCTACATAATCAATTTTATTGGGTATATTTTCTTTATTTCTTTTTATCAATCTGAAAAATTTCAAGGCACTTGTCTACCTATGAGGGACGGGAAAAGAATTCATAAGGAAAGCCTATATTAAGATTTTATGAAGGGAGTTATGAAACCCAAGATTCCAGATTTTTCATTGGACTCAATGTAAGATTTCCAAGAAATTATTTGAGAAGATTAGGCCTAGCAATCAAATCTGCGTAGATTCAGTGAGTTCAGTACTATTCATCTGCACAGATGGAAGGAAAGGTGTCTTAAAGCTGTTTATAGAAAGAAGCTATGTTTTTGAAGCATTGAATGGAACCAACCATTTCTCACCCCATTCAACATCAAGCTTTGAGGAGTGGTCATCAACGACCACCTTTATTTCTCTACTTGACAAAAAAGACTCAATGATATTTAAAACTTCACCAGAGATACCATATCACTTCATATTATAGAGAAATCAAGCATTTCTGATCTTGTTGAATACCTTAGAGATATCAAGTGCAATCACCATGTTTTCATTTGAAATATCAAGAGATTGATAGACACATTCACAGATGACAGTCAAAGCATCAGCAGTGAACCTACCGAAACGAAAACCATACTGATCAGAAAACAGATTGAAAGACTCTAACACATTTAATTAATTTTTCAAAGACTTTACGTATGATTGAAAGGAAATTGATTGAAAAGCTGTTGTTGGGATCAGATTGCTCTCCAGAATTTTTGAATACTGAAACAACATGCCAACATCTTCCAGCAAGAAAGAAAGTATGATTCAGTGACATTTTTCTTAAGCAATCTTTAGAGTATCGGAGAGATTTGGAGATCACTCTTGAAGTACAATTAGAGGGATTTTATCAGGACTAAAATCTTTAAAAGGACCAAGAGTAGCGATAAAATCTGCAACCATTTTTGTTTTTATTTTGAGATTAGACAAGTTAGTGTCAGTCCTAGATGGATATGTAATATGTGTTCAGAATCATTGAGGAGTTTCTGCTAAGCAGCATAGCTAACAGTTATATTTCTAGCGGAGTTAATGACCTTAAAGAGGAGTCTATTCTGAACACAAAGATCATGAAAGTTGTCCATGTCTCCATGGTGATAGGAGATTAATTTCCTACAGATAGTTGGTTCATTAGAAAAGGTTATGTTTAATTTTAACAACTGATTGGTCATATTTTTCTAAAGGACTGGAGACAGATGCCTTGAAGATATCTTGATTTGATGAAATGAATAGATCAGGTAGATATAATTCTTGTTTTCAAGAGAGATTTTGCGAGCTGCATGAATATTTTCATGGACGAAGATACCAAGGCCATGCATGTTAAACGGCGAGTCCTTGTGATTTATAGGAAGGTAGCCAGGTACAATAAAGTCAGCCGAACTTTCAACGATGTCAAGTAATGAGCTAATGAGGAAAGATTCCACATAAGAAAAATTACTGCGAAGGCCACAAAGTTTGTCTGCGAAAGAGATACAGATTTGAATGATCTGCAAAGATTCAAGTTTACTAATAAATGTCACAGTTCAAAATTTGTTTTAAAAGATGTCCTGCTGCCTTGTTTGAATAACTTGTACAGAAAGGCAGTTCAGTTTATTTATTTATTTTTTTTTTTTTGTGTTTTGAACTTTTTTCCATAACAAAAGAAGTGTTGCTGCCTCAGGGAAGCGAGTCATTAGATGCAGGGTCACCCTCTCTAAGCATAACTTGGCACTACAACTGCAACGCAATTTAATAATTGTTGATGGTGCAGCCTCTCTAAGTTGCTAGCAAAGAGTTTGGGCGCCTTTCTATCATTCTGCGGAGTTGGCACAGTGGTAGGACGTTTGGCTACGGAGCGAAGGGTTACGAGTTCGACTCCCTCCTCTGGCGGAAATCTATTTCCATGTCATCTCTGAGTTTCTGAGCAAAACTCATTGTGTAATGCAACGCTAGCTCAAATTGGTGGGTTATTTGGTTGAGCGAATTTCGTAGGCGCAAATGGGCGCTCTAAGTACTCCAAGACC
>JAUZNK010025099.1:6928-19898 GCA_035046665.1 Euphysa ruthae | reverse complement strand
GTGTTTATCCAATAGTCTCAAAAGCAAAGTCAGGCAGTTTATCGGTTCTCGATGATAAGACCCTAATGGTCTTCTACAAGGTTTCCGTGCTTTCACTGAAATTAACAATTTTAAAAGATTATTTTTAGATATAATATCTTTATAAAAAATTATTTACGTTTTTATTTAAACTGTAAATTTTTGTAACAGAAAATATAAATAAATAAAAATAATAATAAAGACGAAAATCGAAATAATGTCCTTCTTCAACTTTGTTTATTATATTTTGATCTGCTTGTTACAGTGCAATATATGGTGGTAGATATCTAACTATAACTATCTTTATTTAACTATTTTGAAAGAATAAAAAGTTTATATAAGTTTAAATTTTTGGTTGTTATGTAAATTGTATGTCGCTTAATCATTTCACTCATAGAGTTAAAACTCACCTAGATTCCCAGAGCAAAATTAGCAATTTCTACCTACATATTTTAAAACCCTATCACTCATAAATGGCTGGATATTTTTCAATGAAACTTTCACCTTTTTCCTAAGGATACAATAAAAAGCATGAATATGAAAAAAAAAATTCTAATATTTCATGATGACGTCATATAAGCGCAATATCCAGACTATTTGTTTTCGAAAAAATCAATTTTTTAAAGAATACAAAAATCCTAAAATTATTTTTTGAACTTAAAAATGGCCTTAGAAAGTTATTTTACAAAAGTAATTTGGAATTTTTAAAAATATTTATTTTCTAAAATGGCAGCATTTGTACCAGATCATTCTACAACTTATCTAAATAGAACTAGAAAAGAATACCATCAAAAAAACATATTTAGTTTAAACCGGGTTAGTAACAAATTAAAATACTGAAAGAATGTGATAACTTTGAAAAAACTGTTACATCTATACATAGCAATATAAAGGCAAAAATTTCTTTTAGAAATGCATAATAAATCATTTAGTGTTCCAAATCTTTTTTGGTTCTATACAATGCAAAACAACTCTTATAGGGAATTCCTGGTTTGATGGACATTGAGCACAAATTTATACAGTTTTTGGTGGGCAACCTTTATTCAAGTGTATATTTCTTGTATAGCACTCACAGCAGTTTTTGTTGCCCGTTTATTAGAGGTTTCTGCTGCAACCTTTTAAGAAGGAAATTGCTTTCCAGTAAGCCTTTCAATTGTATCATCTGGTGCAATATTGATTGGTACATCTTTTGAAGTAACTCAAACATAAATGACATCATGCAGAAATTCCAAAAAGGTTTGCTTGCTGTTGGTATGGAATTGAAACAACTTGTTGGAATCCAATACTGTTTGCATTATCAACCATAATTCAAGCTTTCTGCACCATTTGTAATGCTTTCTGAAAATATCTAAATTATGTCCGCACCTAATTCAACTCTATCTTTGTTTTAATTGAGTGAAAAGTTTATAGGACATAGACAATCGTTTATTTCTTACCTGTTTTGTCCTTTGCAGCACTCTATTTGGTAACAAGAATTTTTTGGTTATTTGTAGCATGATAAAAAGTCACCTCTCCTTTCTCCAAAGGAACATCAATAACATGTTAGAAGAAATGTTTACAGTTATGATAGTACCGCAGATTTTTGTGCCATTTTGTAGAAAGTATAATGCCATGGTAGGTGGGGCTAGTATAGAAGTTATCAGTGGGTAAGATGTGATGTTTGTTCAAATATGGAATCATCACTGAAGCTGCTATTTTTTCAGTATTGGCATTTTCTCATTTCCATCATCTTCATAAAATATGCCTTTCCCACAATAAACAAAAAAATCCAGAGTCACTCTTCTTCAACACTTAGAAATTTCCCAGGAGAGTACACTTTCTGGCATCTTTGCATTTCAACAAAAGGTTTCATTTTATTCTCATCTTGTTTTACCTCTTTATTTTAACTTCCATATAACCTGCTTATAAGTATATTCTAAAAGTAAGCCTCCTATTTATTTCCCATATTAATTTTTTATTTATTTCGCATATTTTCAGATGTAATAGACAGCTTTAATTTGCTAAAATTAGGGTCTAGACTTATCCCAATTTTTTTGTTAATGTCAATTAATTCCATATATTTTTTACATCATGTTTTATTATTGTCAAAAAATCTCTGCCTCCATAAATTTTTATTTGGACATTAAAATATCATTTAGAAATCAGAAAAAAAAAATTAAATTTTTTTTTTTTTTAAATTCAGCTATGAAGTACTTGTCCATCTTATTTATAACTTGCAACAAACTTACAATAGTCCTCCAGAAACATCGAAATTCAGATACAATGAGAATCACTCCAGTGAATCACAACCAAAGTATTGTAACAATCCTGTTGCTTCATTCCAGAATCATGTCAACCTATCCCCAGATTTATCATCAGATTATTTAAACAATAGAAGATGCAATAGACCTTCCTGTCATGAGAAGGATATAACAATTGAAAAGCAGAAGCATTTGCAAGATATTGGAGAAGTCAAACTTCCATTAGCTCAATTTGAAACTAAGGTAATTAATGTTCTCTTATTATTTATCCTTTTTTATCTTTTTTATTATTATTATTATTATTTATTTTTTTTATTATTTTATATTTTTATTTTTTTTTTATATTTTGGTTATTGTACTCCCCAACTTCTTAGTGCAATCATTTTGACCAACTTTGTAAAAAAATTTAGTTTAAAAAAGATTTCAATCATCAAAGGATTTACAAATATTTAACTATATTATGTTCAAAGTGAGTCAAAATTATACAAAAGATATGGGAATTATCAAGTCTTGGCAAAAAAGTTTACCAAAAAATTTAAAATAAATATAATATATTCTCTGTATTAGTTTAAGAAAAATAACCTCGCTTAACCCTAACTGGTGTGATTGATTAAACTAGCTTTAATTCGTTTCTGCAATAAATTCGCCTCTGCTGTTAACCCCCTACAACTATTAACCCCCTTCTACTATTAACCCCATTCTACTGTTAACTAGGGCAAATAATGTCCGTTTCTTCCCGATTCAAAATAAAAATCAATTTCTCAATTACTGTCCAAATAAAAGAATTCTGATTAGATATTATCCCTTTGAGTGCCTTACTAGACAAGACCGGGATTTCGATGTAATAAAAATATCCCAGTAACGGACAAATCTGTGTTTAGTGCATTTTCACCTTGAAGGAGATTTTTGACTGGTAAATGACTTCTAATGGACTGGAGACCAATTTTATTGAATTCTGCGTAAAATGATGTTTCGGAAAAGTTTGGCAGTTCCATAGATTTAGAACTGGTTTGTCTGCTCAGACAGTTTCAAAGCATTGGAAAAAAAATGGCAAGTAAAAAAACGCAATTGCCCTCAGCTTCATTTTCATGTGAATTAAATGGAAATGAAGGTGAAACCTTAAAGGAAGATAGCGATGTTGATCATTCCTGGGAAAAGGATGTACTTAGTAATGGAGAGGGAGCAGAGTCAGGTTTTTTTTACTTGTCAGACTCTGAAAATGAGGAAAATGGACATGTTTTTTCTTTAGATGATGTTGTTTGTTCTGCTTTGAAAATGTCAAAAGACATTCTTCTTGGTTTTTGATATTAACAAATAGGTAAATGGGTATACTTTACTTGGAGATAATATGCGTCCTTTACCAATATTAATAGCCTTGCCAGGAATTGTTGCTGAAAAGCCTGACAATCAAACTGAGTTACATTTTTAGAATTTGTTGTATGCTTATAGCTTTTTACATTTGATTATTATACATATGCCTGGAACAATAACACACATTTATATTCAATTATTCCGAGAATTACTTTTGTAATGATTTTTTTTCTTTTTTTTTTTTTTGAAAAGCTAATAGCATTAGCTAGAAAAGCCCTCACTGAACTTTAGACTTTAATATAAAAAGTTATGACCAATAGTGTAAAAATAGATTTAGTTTTGAGCTTCCTCAAAAATTAAATTTTTAAAGTTTTCTTTTTCCACAATAATTATTCAGCTATTCCGTTAATGATTTAAGAAGTGCAAACCTTTGTAAGAATATTGAGGATGTGCCATAGGATTTTATTTACCAAAATATTCGATTGTAGCAAAATTTTCACGTAAGAACTTTATTCTTTAAGATATTTGAAAGCCTTGCCAGATCTTGCTCAAGAAAAACTTTTTTATACAGCTTAAGTTCTCTACGATAATAAACAAGATGGGTATTAATAAAACAGGAGGGAATGAAAAAATGAATCTAATCATTAAAGTGCAAGCTGTTTTATTGTTTATAAAAATGTCTAAACTATACAGTTTTAAAGCAGTCTGAGGCTATTCTACAGCAGTATTTCAAAATAAATCCCATTCATGACCTTCAAAGCAGGTCTCCTAACCCCTTGCTCTGGTAAGAGAAATTTCCCAATTGAGGCCTAAAGGCCTCAATTAGAAATATTAAGCTAACACCCTGTTCATTTGCTAATCATAATCCTTTATAAAGTTAAAAGGTGTTGTGGGATCAGACTTTTAATGTGGTGCCTAATTGTCGATACAATTCTATCTGCTGACAATTTGACAGGACTTATAGAATCACTAGTCATCTGTCAGTCTTTCATGTTAATATCATTAATTTTCTAGGTGTTTTATAGCACAACTTTTTTTTTTTTTTTTTTTTTTTTTTTGGGAGATGTGGAAAGTGGTTAGGCTTATTTTCTGTTAAATAAGAATTTAGTATAAAAGCTCGTTAAAAATTTACCATCAAAATTGCAAGTTGTTTTAAACAATTTAACTAAAAGTCTTCGCACTTTTAGTTAAATTGTTCCATATATAAAAGATAGAATTTTTACTTTTGGTATATATATTTATAGGATAAGTAAAACTTGTCTTCAATTTTAGATACATTCCAGAAATGTGCCAAAATTACCTATAATAAAAACACCCCAACAGACGGAAAAGTCAGTTTCTCCTAATCGACAGAGTACTGCAGTTCTTTTGCAAAATTTTAAAACCTTTCAGAAGGCAGTTCCTATAAGCGGTGTTCAAAATAGAAAAGTTTGGAATACAAACAAAGAGAGCCATATTGAAACCAAAGGATCATTTTTAAAATTAATTGATCCATGGTGGAAAAATGTGTATCCTTCTATTGATCACATCCCCGCTCGGAAAGCATGGAGTTCTTCGAATCGAATCAAAACATTAAAAGGGAAGCGAAGACGGAGACAAATATTTATAGAAAAAGAAAATCTATCTAAAGGTAATTGGTTTTCAATAAAATTTTTCTATTATTTCAATTTTATTTTGAGTTTTTACAGCACTTTTTTGCTGCTATGACAGCAGGTCAAGATGGTTCAAAATGGTAATAGGTTATTCGCAAGATGACCAAATTCAAAATTCTGTGCTGCGTTCCACTAAAAAATAAAGCTTTCAGTAAAATTTTAGTTGTAATGATGTCTAATTAAAATTCAGTTAAAAATTATTGCATGTGTTAATTGTAAACACTAAATTTATTTTTTATTAAATAAATTACTATTATAATATTATACTACTATTGTTATAATTACTATTATTATAATAATTATTATTGATAAATTCCTAATTAATAAAATGAAATAAAATTGATTAATTAATATAAACTTTTTTTTACCTACTTTTTTACCCTATAGAAACTGTTCAGGGTAATGACATTAGGTATTAATAATCCCCCAATTTTTGTCCGGAACCTTTTATTATGTTTTTTTCTTTAAGTCTTCACTTAATCATTTTATTTTTAGTCCCACCATATTCGAACGAGGAAAGGAGTCTTTCAGATTCTGAATGTCAATACACTTCAGCAACAGATAGTGACTTGTATACAACAACAGATGTTGAAATTATGACGTCAAGTAGAAGTAGATCATTTGAAAATGATGTTGTTATTCAACTTCCAACTCTTCATAGTGCAGATCAAAAATTAAGGAAAGTTATTTCATCTGAAAAGAAAAATCTTAACAACAACTATGAAAAGAGCACAGCTAGAGAACTGACTGTAATTGAAAATAAAAAAGAAGCAGGCTGCGCGAGAGACCGAAAACCAAAAAATAAAGTATCATATGGGAAATATTCTACTACTGAAGACAGTAATAATATTAAAGAAATTAATATTACTTCGGAACTCATGACATTGAAGTTAAAGTTAGATAATCGTTTGACTAACAGCAATCGTTTTTCCCCAAATCAATGTACCTTTGATAATTATGAAAATAACAATTTTATGTGTGATAATGATACAAATGTTTGTAAGTTGGATGATGATACAAGTGCTTGTAAGTTGGATGATGATAAAAATGTTTGTAAGTTGGATGATGATACAAATGTTTGTAAGTTGGATGGTGATACAAATGTTTGTAAGTTGGATGGTGATACAAATGTTTGTAAGTTGGATGATGATACAAATGTTTGTAAGTTGGATGATGATACAAATGTTTGTAAGTTGAATGATGATACAAATGCTTGTAAGTTGGATGATGATAAATTTTTAAGTGAAATTATAAATGATGAGGATGGCTACTCTTTGCTAAACATATGCAGCAAAGCCAAGAATAATTCTAAGATTCCAAGCAATAACATAAAATCTGAAGAAATAAAAGATCCAAAGAATACCATGAATGACTCAATAGTTCATATTTCAAAGGATACATTAAATTATCACGAAGATATAAAAAGAAATTGTTTACCAGGTTTTTGTTTTTTCCTCAATTTTCTTAATAATATTCCCATTCCGTCAAGGAAACACTAATTCACTGATAGAGAATGTAGTCTCAATGTGGGTGTCAAGTTGGGCTTATCAAAACATGTCAATGCCATGGTGTTCTTATCAATGCATATTAAGAGCCAATCTTTGTAAGAATTAAGAAGATTGCAATAGTGATCTATTCAGAACTTATTAGTTTTTAGGTATGTTTGAGGTATTAGGTCAAAGACCAGGCTATAGTTGTTATTAAGTATTTTTTTGTTTTGTTTTGGCTTTTTCTTGAAATAGCTTAGAAATAAAACCATTTGAAAATGAATATAATTATGTTTTGATGTTTCCAAAATCTTTTGTTTAATTTTATTTCAATTTTTTACTAAAGCGGGAGAACTGTGAAGGGCTTTTTTCAAATCCTATGTTAACCTGATAAAGAATCACGTTTTCAGTACTGCATCCAAATATGATCATGTCTTGGTGCAAAAAAAAACTAACCTATTTTTACCTGTTTTACCTGTTAAAAAAACTAATTTTTTAGTACTGGTCCCAATATGTTTATTTTATTTTGAAAATAGTATTTTTAAAATTTATCAGCTATTTTATATTTTCCTGGAATGTAGAGGAACACAAAGGGCATAAATTTGTCACTAACTTCTGTTTCTTTAATTTACAGTTGATGTGTTTGTTAACAGTCGCAAGTACACACTTCACCCCAACAAATATGCTGTACCAATTTATGGAAAGCAAGAAGAAAAAGAAATTTCAAAAAAGATAACACTGGAATGGGTGTATGTAAAAGTATATTGCTCTTATCTAAATGTTAGGCTTAGAATCATTTTAAAATGAAATTTTAGAAAATAACATCCTTTCTTGCGGAATTTTGTGCTGATGTTTTGAAATAACAAAAATCTGCTACGTTTTTGTTCCCTGTAATAAAAATGAAACTTTTTTCAAAAATTTACCTCTGGTAATCCAAATTTCTTTTGTTAACTTTTATTGTTTAACTGAGAATTTAAAAAAAAAGATACTTTATTTCAAGCACATTGTTACGTCCTTGAAGCCTGGCAAGCTGAGTCATATTAGTTCATGAACGTTTGTTTAACCATTTCATTGTTTCCTTTTCCATTAGTAAACTTTTTCTTAAACTTTTTAATTTTCTTACTAATTTTTTTTTTTTTTGTTTTAATTTGTTTGTCTTTAGAAGAATATAGAAGCTATCTTTTCACCCGTAAGGCCATCCTAAAAATCTATTCTCTAAACAATTATTCATTAGGATAATGACAGTTATGTCTCGATTTTGACGATGTTAGAAAACGTTATTTATTATAATTTTGCCCTGTTCACTATGTTGGAAAAGTTTATTGGTGTTAGAGCTCTAAATTAGTCAAAAATTTTGTCCTAATTTTGTAAAAATGTTGGAAGGAGGCCATAAATCATTTAATGAAGTGCTAGAGCAAATTCCCTTTCTAATGCCAACCTACTTAAGGTTATATAGGAACCGGATCCTTTTATTGCAGTGTTTCACATTAGGGGACTTGCCACCCAAAGCTAACGACTATCCTGAAGTGAATTGTCCGCGCCACTGATATTTGTGATATTATGCAGTTAACATATGTATGTATATGTTTGTATGCAAAAGTGGTTAAAGTGGTTAAGTCCTGATGCTGTCTTACCATGAGGCTGTAATTTAAGGTTCTGTAGATTGAACTTACAAGTCAGCTATTTCAGTGAAATCATTATCTAATTTTGTGCAATATACAAAGAAAAAATTTTGTGTGGTATATTTTTCCTATTTTTGTGTTCGCAGTTTATATTATCGAAGCCAAGTTCTACGAATTCACCCATGTTCTTCTTTCTATTCGCCAATTTTTATCTAAAACCATTTATTATTTGATATTAAGTTGTGAGTTCATAAGGGAAAGAGAGTGGCAGTTTTATTTTTTGACAATAAGTTCTTGTATTTGTGATTCTGGACCGTAATATGCGCAAATGCAGACACTTTGGGCCTAAAATCAACATTTTAAAAATGTTCTCAAAATAAATTTTTTAGAAATTTTGCATAAATACGGTGAGAATTTTTTGACGCATGTCGTATTTGTTCAGGAGCCCAATTTATGACCTGAAACCGACAATAATTAATGTTTTTTTGGTTTTTGTTAAAAACTTCACGTTGAAATTTTGTATTATGTTAAGAAATATTATTTCTACTAAGTTTTCAGTGGCATTAAAGCTTGAAAACAACATTTTTTATATTTTTATTGAAATCTGTTCATTTGTTTTTCTTAAATTATGTGTGAAATTAAAGGACTTATAGGTGATTGTTTCTTTGGCTACCTGTAAAAAAGTAAAAAAAAAATATGGCTACCTGTAAAAAAAATTTTTTGACCCAGATCCCAAAGCATGTCAAGTTGGTTACAAATATTACATTTTCCAATAATGCATTTTTCGATTCTGCTGAAATTGCTGTCATTGTTTGAAGATATAAAATTGTTTTTGGAATAATTTTGGTAGTTTTGAAAATTTTATTGAGCCTAGTTCCAAGTCAAAAAACCCTAAAGAGGACAAAAACTCCAAACACCAAAATAGTATTTATGAAAATTTCTCAAATCCATTCAGACATTTCAAAAATTTTTCATTAAAAAAATCATGTGTCTATTGAAATAGTCACCTGTCGGAGTCTTTCATTTTATTATTATTTTTTTTTACAAATATGTTAATTTTATCAATATTTTATATTTTGTATCAATATTTTATATTTTGAATTTTCTTCAAAACCAAATTTTTTCTTTACTTTTGTTTCAAGTTTTAGAAATGTAGAGGGTATATTTTGTTGTGTGAGAAATTCATTGCAAGAATTTTTGTTTCTTTTATGTTGAGGTTTAAGAGTTTTGTTTAAGGGTAAAAAATGTTGACTGGAAAAAATTACTGGGTTCTGGCAGGCTGGTTGTTAAGAAATTTTTTATAATCATTTTTTTTTTTTTTTTAAAGATGAAAGATGTAAAATGTGACAATTTTATTGCTACTTTAATTTCTGGGAGCCACTAAGTGCTTGTGTTTTTGCTTGTTTTCAGGTATGGATTCAGTGTAAGTAACATGTATGCTGTTGACAATGAAAAGTTATTGTTTCAAGCTGGTCATGTTGTTGTATTGATGGATACGGAAATACACAAACAAACATTTTATACAAAACATATAAAGACAGTTACCTGGTAACTCTTTTATTTCACACTTTTTTTTATTTAAGAACTTTTGAAAAATAAATTCCTGGTTAATATATTTACCTCCTTTGAACTTGTAAATTTTTTTAATAATAACTTAGCTTTTATATTTTATAATTTTATATTTTCTTAGAAGTAAGTTATCTGAGAAATATCATATTAATTTTGTTTTTATTTTAGCTTGACTGTTTTAAAAGACACTGCTGCAAGTGTTGAAAATCTGGATGGTCAAGTATACAAGGTATGTAGGTATTTGCATACGCTTTAAGCGTGATTACAGCAGGAATTTATATGAAATGATAACCATAAGAAATATTTATGTGATAAAATGTTATCAGGTTTGTTTATGTTGGCCTAATTTCTTTTAGAAAAAGTATTTTGTATCCATATCACTACGTTGAAAAAGGTCGCAAGATATGAGTTAGAGGCTCAAGTATTTTCTTAGTTTACACTAGTTACAATCTGAATGAGGTACTTTTTCAAAAAATATTATTTATGTATAAATGTTTATAAAAATTTTCCATGTCACTTATTTAAAATTTAATAAAATATTTTTCCTCATAATTTAAAGGCATGTCTGCTGTTTTAAAAAGAAATGATGTTTGGAAATTGGTCTGTGTTTCCTTTTAAATTTTTATCATTCATGTTTTTTTTTTCTATAGAGTGTCATATACATATGGAGGATTGAAAATTTCCATACAACAGCGTCTGTTTATACTAAATCCTTCACAACAGACGTTTGTTTTTTAATACAGGTACGTTATGTGGTGTCTTTATTTTCCTTTAATAGCAATGCATGTTATTACTGACTAGATTACAGCTTTAGAAGGGAATACTAAAATATTAACGGCTTTTTGAGGGTCTAGAAATATCTCACTTTGTTATACAATACAGCTTTTTACTTTCAACGTAAGTAGAAACGTAGTTAGGTAAACTAAATTTTTTTTTCACCTTTAATATTTTTTTCAGAAATGGTTTAGGAAGTTGAATGTGAATTAAATATAAAAATGTCAGCATGATTCTCTTTTGTATTAAATTTCTGTTGAGAATCTATACCCAATCTTATTATGTTTTTTGTGTACTCCCCAAAAAATTCTTGGGGTATTTTGTTTTAATTTTATTGTTATGCAGCATGAATTATATTTAGAATTGAAAACTGATGATTTCATTTTATAGGTTGACTTTACTTGGATGCCACCTGCAAAAACATTCTCTTTATTCTCTTTCTTTTGCCCCAGACTATGTATTTTTTGAAGCTTTAGTCAGAGAGACATCTTGGCTTAAAAATTAAGTAAAATATATGCAAAGTATGTGGAGAAAGCTAAATTGTTTTGTATTCTTAGACCCCATTTCAACCAATGAGGACCCCATGTGTTCACGCTTGTCTGTTCGTGCTTAGTAGAATCAATCTTTATTTTGAGTTAGAAACTTATTTACAGCTCTGATTTAAATAAAGTAATTTAATTAAATTGCGGCGCTAAACAGGTAAATAATGAGTAACTAAATCTTAAATTATAAATATTGCAAAAACTAGGAAAAACAAGTTGTCCCAAAAAGATTTATATTAGCAGAGTTCTGAATGTTTTTGCCATCTACTTATTTACTTATCTATCTTTATTGTTAGTTTAGCATTTATTAACCAATCATTGGGCATTTAGCAAGTATTTGCAATCAACAAATTTTAATCAAATCAAAATTTTCTAGTTAAAACTGAACGATTAGGTAAAAATTTTGCAAGTTGGAATAATTAAGTTAAGATTTAGCAATAAACAAAAAAGATTAATTTATAATCCTTAAAAGTATTAATAGCTACTGAGAGTAGGACTGCCACAGACGGGTAAAGTATGATAATCCTTTGGAAAACCCATCTG
The DNA here is from genome assembly GCA_035046665.1 of Euphysa ruthae. Taxonomy (NCBI): domain Eukaryota; kingdom Metazoa; phylum Cnidaria; class Hydrozoa; order Anthoathecata; family Corymorphidae; genus Euphysa; species Euphysa ruthae. The sequence continues at coordinate 8,140 of JAUZNK010025099.1, read as the reverse complement.
ATCCTTTCGTTATGCTCAAATGAATCTTGCCACTTTTTTAGAAGCTTAAACAAAGTATGTTGTGAGCTGTAGCTTTCTAAGTTCACGAAGAAATAAAGAGGGCAAGATGCCAATATGTTTATTGGCTTGACTCGGCAGTTGTAAATTCCAAAACTTTAAGTGATTTTTTTATATAAAAGCAAATGCTTTGGATTTTTAAAAAAGTTTTTTTTTGCGTTAAGCCTGGTTATGCTCAAATATGATTTTTAGATTAAAAAGAGAATTTTTGTTTCTTCATTAGTGTTTTATTTGCAGAAACTTTTTATGAAATTAGAGGTGCCTAAAATTTTTTGGTTGCCACCTGCCAAAAAATTCTGTTTCTTTGGCCCCAGACAAAGAATTCTCACAAATTTATTATAATAATTTTCTATAATAATTTTCTAATTGTCTAACATTACATAACAAATTTCATCAGATTCATGGCCCAGGCAACCAGCCCAAATTTATCTCAAAATACCTGTTTTGTTTTGCTTTTATTGTTTGTTATAAATCTGGCAAAACAGTTTAATTTTCATTTTTGTTGTGAATTTAATGATAGCTAATAACATAAATTTGGAGTTTTAAACCCCGGTATGTCAATTATAATGAATGCTACGATTGTTTATTTAGGTCAACATTATTTTTTGCATAAGTTCGTTTATTGTTACGGTTTGACACATTTTTCATTGTTCTGTTATATAAAAATTGTGGTAGTGAGGGAATAAATATTTCAATTTTTAAAAATTGTCTTAAATTCTGGATTTAGAGTTTTAATAACATTTATTAATTGTGTAATGCAGTAATGATGGATTTTTTAGGTTATTGATTTTTTATGCACAAAAGCACAATTTGAATATTATTCTAGAATCTTATTGCTACTGTACAGAAGGATGAAAGCTGTGGCATAACTGTTTACGATTACGCAAATAGCCAAGTTGTTTATCAATTCAAGTTTGAGGTAAAACTTCGTTTTTAACAGGTTTTGTTTCATAGCTTAGTCACTCATGACCTCAGAAAAATAAAGTAAAAATGAATTGGAAAAAAATAAATTGGATAATCGGGTTGCTGTTTATGCATATGCACAATGTCCTAAGCGAGTATCTACATTATACAGGTTACTTTTCAATAAGTTGTTTTACACAATATAAGCTTTAAGAAGCAGAAATTTGAACTTTTTCTGTCTTAATTGTTATT
>JAUZNK010025098.1:0-36597 GCA_035046665.1 Euphysa ruthae | reverse complement strand
ATATTATATATATATATATATATATATATATATATATATATTTCACCAAACACAATGGATGATCAACGATCCTCCATTTTTTTTGCGCCGCAATTTTCTTGCAATTTTCTACGCAACTTCAGTGGAAACTCTTGATTTAATGTTGATTCTTCTCATATTGTTTTTACTAAAAATAATTTTGTGATGATACTGGTCATATGAAAAGGCTGATTTCCAATCATATAATATATACACACATTTTCGAAAGAAAGACATTATATTGCATGTGAATGATTTCAGAGTAACAAGAAAGAAATTCAATATCATGTCTTTTTTGCATGTGCGTGCCTGGATTTGCCATTAATAAGTGAAAATCACCCTTGATGCACATTATTTTTAGGGCTGCTCACTTTCAAAGAAAAATGATAATACACATGGCAATTAGGGTTGTTTCCTGCATTTAGTTCCTTGAGCCTCCTGCAATGTTCATAAAATCTTATCCTTTTATTTATCCTTTTAATTACCTAAATTTCATTCTTTTCTGAGTTTTAGAGACAATTCCATACAATACAGGCCCATATCTAGGAAGCTTGGGAGCCATAACTCTACAATCTTATGAAAAATGGAATTACAGCTTTCTTGCCTCAAATTTATTGGACTTAAGGCTTTCTTTCCCTAAATTTGAGCAATTGCAGAGAATTTACAGATTTCATTCATTTGTAATTGTGAAGCCAATAACTTTTAAGTATGATGAAGTTATGGCATTTTTAAATAAAAAAAATGACAAGAAACACAAAGGTTGCACATGGGTTCAATTTTGCCAAAAATTTACTTGTTTTATAGTGACGAATTACTGTAGAACTATTGTCAATGATACAGTTAGGAATTGACTTATTTCTAAATGAGATTACTAATTTAATAAATGCCTTAAAATGTTAAATTGCAAATTTGGTTGCATGTTGCCATTAAATCATAATGCATTATGGGCCCAAAATGTAAACAGGACCTAAGTTTTTCATATGCTATTCTTATCATCAAATTAATTTTGTTTTTACATAATCGATTTTATTTTTGATTTATGATTTATTCTATTTTTTTAAATTGTAAAATAATTAATTAATTAACTGAATTTGCTTAAAAACAAACAAAGGGTGAAATTTATGCTGAGGTAAAGAATTTATGATTTATAATTTTAGAGTGGAGCAAAATCTCACCAACCTTCAAGACATTAGGTGATATTCCATACATCTGAGTAACATCCACACCCATAGTAATATTTTGATTTGTTTGAGCTTGGTCAGACACGGTTAGAGGATTTCTCTCGTAACCAACTCTGCTCAATGCAGTATCTGTATTTGTTGATGAGCTTGCAGCATTACACAACTGTAATAATTAAAATGTTTATTTTTTATATAAATAGCTGGATACGGAAATTATATTGAATAATAATAATGAAAATAATATTGATATTAATAAAAATAAAACTCTTGTAAACAAGGTAATAACAATGCGTTTTTTTTTTTTTTTTTAATTATTTGGGGTTTCCCTAAGTTTTCCATAATTTTTCTGTGACCTTGTCATTATTTCGCACTGAATTTGTTAACATTTCTCTTTGAGTTTTCCATTATTTCTCACAAAGTTTTTAATTAACACTTTGTTTTTATTTCATCCTAAATTGACAATATTTCTCCCTGAGTTTGCAATCATTATATCTAGGGTGCTTTATCAATTTTTACAGAGTTTATTTAGTTTATTTTCTAAATAATGAATTTCAGTTTTGAGTTTGTCATTATTTCTCCCCCGGTTTGCCACCTTTTTTTCAATGAATTTGTAATTATTTTTGATTTCACAACTAATTACAGTCTAGTTTGAAATTAATTATCATTGAGTTTGAATACCACAAGGATTGTACTTACAGTGTTTACTTGCGGTTTCTTCCACAAACTTATAGAGCCTGTTATCTCCTTTCCTTCACTAAAAAAAAAAAAAAAAAAGAATTTAGTAACAAATGGACTCCTAAAAATTACATTGGCAATAAAATTACCACATTCCTTAGCTTCTCTTTGTCAAAAGGAATTAAAGATTATCAAAGCTTTTTTAACATTTCAGCAGAATTGAAACTTGATTTTTCAATCAGAACAATCTTTTTTCTTCTAACACTTGGAACCAAACCCCGTAAATCTTTTTAGATACAGTTAGATAATATTTTTTAAACATGGAACAAAATTCAGCAAATTTGAAACAATTTCTTGCAATAAATAGATTTTCTGACATCAAAGTTCAATGAAACGGAAAAAATAAAAAGGGAAAAAAAATTGCTTCAAAGAAAATTCAAAAATGCTGCTTCTAGAACAAAAAAAAAAAAAAAACTTTTATACTTTATTTACTTATAGAAAAAAAAGTAATGAACGAATTATGAAACGATTTTCATAAAATGTTGTTTTTAAGCTTAAAATAAAATTTTTGAGAAATATCATTTCTGTAACCAAATCTGACATTTTTTAGGGCATTGTCTGAGGTATAAAAATCCTAAGCAAGTAACCATATAGAATGAAAAATTTCTTATATTGGCTTACTTCATGCTTAGTGAACAGATTTTGATTTTAATTTCAGGCTTAAAATTACTAATTTTTGGGTCCTGGGAGTCAGGCTCAATAAAATTTTCAAAATAGCCAATAGGCTGTTATAAAAAACAGCATTTCTTAAAAAATCCTTTAAAAATTTTAGCATCTTCAAAGATTAAAATTGCTACATTTACGCCCAGTATAAAAAAAAACAAAGTTTTCCACTAATAGCCATTTATGTCAAAACATCTTTATCACCTTTTAAAGACATGTTAAAATGACTCCAAAAATCTACCAAAAAAAATTATAACCAGCCATTTATGTCAAAAGATGGACTATATGACCATTTAACACATTGAATTTTTTATATTATTTGCACTCCAGTGCCACAGCAAAAGGGGCACCTATATAACTTCATGTTGTACCTTTCTAATTTTCTTTTAAATCATGAAAGAAAAAAAAGACATAATCAAAACCAATTTGAATGACACAAAAATATCCATTGTTAGCAATAAGTACACAAAAATCCAGGAAGAAAAACTGCCTTTGAAAAATTGTTCAGAATTGAGAAAAAATCAATTAAAGGAGTTGAAATGCGTTATGAAAAAGAAAAAAAAAATTAGAAAATATAAATAAACGAGTAAAATTTAAAAATTTCTGAGAAAAAACCGGTTATGAATGAACAGATAAATGTAGTCATAACAATTCATAACACTCGCTATTCCGGAATTTCAAAATAAAAGTTAACTTGTATAGTTGTCATTTTTAAGGAAGTCATATAATTCATAACGAACACAATTTCTTTATTGAATGACCCCCTCTATATTAAAAAAAAATCCTTCTATTAGTTTATACTTGAAATATTCTATTTTTTTCTTTATTTTTTTTTTTTATCAAACTTTTTGGGTGTTTAAAGAAAAGTATTGCGTTTTAAAGAATTATAGCAATATAGTGATACAGTTTAGCTAACTTACTTGAAATCCATCAACTGTGAAATCCTTAACAACATTTTTGCATTGCGTTTCCCTTTCACCTAAAGAAATAGAAATTTAAATATAATACATCTAATTAGCTTTCAATAAAAACAATAATATGCTAATTTTTATCTATTTAAGTTTTTTACATATGATTTTACTCCACATCAAAACAAATATTTTTTTACTCAGTATTGAGAAGATCTTTTCAAAGGCTTTCATATTGATCCATTCTTAGAATAAGAGTGGAAATCTGACAGCAGAGAAATGCCTGCCTCAAAATCCATTCAAGATAAATTAATAGCAAAAAATTGCTCTAAAAAAAAAATTCTTTGCCTTTCACTGGAATTAATCTCATACAACCAAGGAATTTTCCAATACAAAGACAATTAAATTCATTGTTTTAATCCATTTTTCATGCCTTCGAAAATGGTTTTAAATTAAGCAAACATTAAAAAATACCAATCTGAGAAGATAATAAAACTTCAAGGTATTAGGAGTTTTCTCAACCAGAACTGTCAAAAAATACGAAACTTTTACTTAGTTTTGCCATCAATCAAAAGTTACTTAAATAATATCAGTACTGAATTTCTATAATACAAATTTACCCACCCTCTTCAGAGTACTGAAATCAAATAACAATATCTAATGGTCTTCATATATTTTGAAACTTTAAAAACGTGTTTTAGAGTTATTTTGTGAAATTCGTATTTTGAGTGGAAAAAGCACAGAATTCAATATAGAAATTGACAAAAGCTTTATTTAGGATAAAGCTGTGCTACTTAAAATGTGTGCTAATTTAAAAAGCTGCGTTCAAGCTGTGATATTTTAAAATTGAGCTACTGCCAGATTGGATGATAACACCTTTCAGTTCTTCTTCCGAATTAAAAAGTTCACAATCGAATTTCGAAAAATAGATAATCAAACACAATCATCATCGCTATTGCAATGGAAGTTAAAAGCTATTTTAACAGAAATTTGACGTTATATTGGATACAAAAAAGTTTAGAGTTTTGTAAGTGTGGATCCGTATTAACTTACTTGAACCTGAATTGTTCGTGACTAAATGTTGGATATATTTGTTATTTGGGCCTCTATTGACATCTTCCATTGTTAAAGAACAATGCTAGAATTGTCATGTGGGTTAGCTAGAACAATATTGGAAGCAAAAATTAAGACAAGGACAGAAAAGTTTGGCAGCACAAATTAAACTGCAGAGCATGAACATCATTTTTAAGATATTTTATTTTGGTATTTTATTTGGTATGAAAGCGTGAATATTTCCATATTTGGTATGAAAGTTTGAAAGTCTGGATATTTCCATATTTTGGCATTTAAGACTTAAAAAGCTCTTTTAAATACATACCCAAAAAATAATATAGCAAACCACACCTGTTACATAAAGTTATTTGCAAAATAAACATGAATTTGAAGAATCCTGAAATATAGCACCAAAGGCTTGAAATTAAAGCAAACAAAGATTTGATGTAATCCTCTCAAGGAAAATTATCCACAGAATATATTTGTTAGAGGCTTAAAAACAAAACAATAAAAATATAATTTTTAATAACTGATAGACTTAAAAGTAATCAATCATCACGGTTTAACTTTTGATTAAATACTCAAGCTTTTCATATAGGGAAGTGCGGCGACCCTGGCAAACGACTGAACAAATATAGCAATAGTGGTAGAAGGGTTTATTAGAACTGTCTTAAAAAATCAAATAGATGAAAAATGAGAATTTTGAAAAATCCAAATTTCAAATACCTAAATTGTCCTAATTATTCTATTGACATGAATTTTGAACATGTTTATTGAGTAAAAGTGATTTGACACTTGCTAGAAAAAGAAGCATTTTGATAAAACAATAACTTTAAAAAAAACACAAGTATCTCTTTTTTAGCCTTAAACGTATTTGAGGTTATATATTGAGTAAAAAAAATGCTTTAGTTGTTGAAGTCTAGTTAAAATTAAAGTATTTGAGGTTATATATTGAGTAAAACAAATGCTTTAGTTGTTGAAATCTAGTTAGAACAGCATTTATTGCAAATAATTTGGACAGAAGTAATATTTCTTAAAGAAATTAAAATTTGAATTTGAGTATTATTTGCTTATATAATTATAGGCTTAAAACTCAAATATTTGCCCATGATTTAATGAAAGATCATCAACAGTACAAACTAAATAGAAATAAAAAAACTTGGACAAAGATTTTGAGAAGAGAAATATTCTGGTATGTAAAATTATTTTAAAATTATTTAGGCATTTGAGACTAATTATTTAAATATTTCAATAAAAAACAAACATTATAAATTTGGACTCATGCAATTAAAAAAGGAAAATACAAAAATATCAATTTTTTGCCTCATTTACCATAAAATTGGGCTAACAAGAAATTTTTTCAGAAATCCATATCGTCATTTGCTTCATCAAACCTTAATTTCAAACAAAGATTAGATAAAAAAATATATAAAAAGATTTCAAAAACATGAAAATAATGACTCTCACCTCGCTTACCCAGATTTTAACAAAAATACAAATTTTCAGGAAAATCTGGAACATACTATATATTTTTATTTTCACATAACTTCATGAAAAAAGATAACAAGCAGATCTTGAAAAAAATACAGAATTTTGCCTTGTTTACTTGAAAACCAGACTAGCAAGACTATTTTTCGAAAAATTTGACTTTGTTTGCCTCAACAATCCTTAATCATACATCAAACTTAGAAAAAACTAACGAGCGGATCTCAAGAAAAACTTTTTTACCAAGGTTCTTGCTGAAACAAGAATTTTGGAGAAAATTTAAAACAGATCAATTATTTCTAATCCTTGACATTTAATTTCATCCACAAAACCAAAAGTTATTGATATAGATTTTTGATCTATTTTTGCCTCACTTATTAAAACCTGGCTACACAAAAAAAATTAGCAGATAGTAAACAAGCATATCTCAATAAAATGCAAAAATTATTTTTTTCTCTGTTACCCAAATTTAAAAAGATTAATGAACAGATTCAGAGAAAAAAAAAAAAAAGAAAAAAAATACCTTAGGTCTATTCTATCCTCAAACAATTTTTTCCTCATTTACCTAGATTTCAGCAAAATAAGAAGCTTCAAAAAAAATTTGGAACAAACACCAGATCTTTTGTCTATTTTTGTCTTACTTACTCCAAAACCAAACTGATACGAAATTTTTTTCAAAAATCTTACTCATTATTTGCCTCATTAAACCTTAATTTTACGCAAAAAAATTTTGAGTAGATATTAAGACCTAGCACACAAAAACAGACAAGGAGCGTGGGTTCCAAAAAGTTCTCTAATATTTATTGAAAATTCAACAATAGAATCAGAAATATCAATTTGATCAAAATCAGAATTTAGACCTGTCTTTGATAGGACGTATTGAGCCAAAACAGACTTTCAAAAATATCCGGTAGCATAAAGAAATTAATTTTTTAAATAAATTATTTGCTCAATAAAAATTATCCTCTAAAATATATTAAATAATGCTTAAAATTTTTGAATCTGGCATACAACTCTAAGAAGCAATAGTTTAATTATCCCACAGTATACACATTGTTTTATGTGTATACTTTTTAATCGCATATCATTAGTGCGCGACAATTAAAAAGTATGAACTAGGTTGGCCTTTAATTTTGCAAAAACAAGTTGGTAATTCTAAATTCTATACACATTGAACAAACAAAACAAGCAGAGCCACTTTTCATAGCACGCTTGTTATCCGAAGATGAAGTAAGTTGATAGTTTTTGTCAAAAAGTTTATAGTTTATATTCATTATATTGCAGATGTTTTAGCAACTTAATGAGTATAAATAATTTTCACCGGTATACACATAAAAATTTTTAAAATGTATTCTCATGTAAAATAATAAATGAACCACATAGAGGTCCAAAACTGACATTAATAATTTTTTTACGATATTTGGCTAAAAGCAATTAATTCATGATTTTCTTTTGCAATTTGATTTGGCCTTTAATCTCACATTATTTAAATTTGGATGAGATCCAAACTGAATATGTTTTATTTATTAAGTTGGAATTTCATAACTTTTTCTGTGCCAGTCATTATGCATACTTAATATCATGTTTTTAACCATCTTAGTATTACCAGTACTACAGTTATTATTAAGGACCATAAGATTGTGTAAGAACTTTAATTTTAGGAATTTTAAATACTTTACTTTTAGGTTTTAAAAATTTTAAAGTTCCCTAACTTGAGTATAAAGCAACAAACTTAAATTACGAAATATAACGATATAATATAAAAATATAACAATATATATATATAATATATATATATATAATATATATATATAATATAATTTAAGGTTTTTGCTCGTTTTTATTTTTATTTACCATTTTATTTTTTTTGGCGGAGACCAAAGGCAACCAAATTTCCTCATGTATATTCGTGCGAATATGGTTTAAATATTAACTTATTAATGTATATTTATACATGAAATTATTTTTTGAAAGGCAGAAATAATTCAATAATTAAAACCTTGGATACAAACAAGGTCAAGTGATTATCACAAATTAAGATTTTACTACGATTGGTATAATTAATTAGCCTCATTTTTAATTAATTTATAATAATTATAATAATTAATGTAAATCAATAATTTTCAAATGATTAAATTTTGGTCCAATTATACTTCTCAATATATAGACCTGAGAATTGTGCCAAGAATTATGCAATACTGTGTTTGGACATATGGTTGAAACGTGATTAAAAAATCACTATGAAATTTCTAAATTGGTTGACATGGAGAAGTAAGCAGAAATTTCAGTATAATAAATTTCTCCAAAAAAAAAAGTTTCCTTATAAACAGCATCTTAGAAAAAACTTACTATGATGGTAAAATTACCATTTTCATCATCGTCATCATCAAGGTCAGCATCACAACTTTTGGATGAAATAAATAATCTATTAAACTGTTCTTCAACGGTTTCCACAAGATTCAGATTCAAAAGGTAATACACCAATTACAGCATATTCAACTATCTCAGTATTCTATGTTTAAAATCAAACTTTTAGTTTCCTAGTAAGTAAACCATCAATCTATCGTTAAAATATTTCAATTAAAAACAATGATATTAATATATTATTTAATAATAAAGGAGGGAAACAATACTTAATTTAGAATGAAACGAAAAGGCAGTGACTTCATGTAAGCTTTCATACAAGATAAAGTATTTTTATTGCGATCACTCCTTCAAGGTGAGGCCAATTTGATTCAAAAATTCTTTTTCTCCTAGATTCCCTGAAAACCTATATGAGTGATAAATTAAAAAGTTTAAAAATGTGACTGTTCACCATCGACCATTAGGCCTGGATTTTCACAAAAAATATATTAGAGCATTATAAAAAAAACACTAGAAACTCAGCCAGATAAACATTTCAGTAAAAAATATGCTCTCTATAGTCCTTTAGCAATATATAAAGTTTACAATGAAAAAGAAATGGAGTTTAAGTCATTAACGAAAAAAAGTTTTGTGACATTTATATTTTTTATTTTTGTTTTCGGTCAAATGATCCCCTCTGTGATTGTTTAGCTTTGTTTAAAAAAATTTTCAAAAAAACAATGAATGTAAAAAGCAATCTTAAGCTTGCTGCATCACTGAAATTTAACAAACAAGTTGAATATAATCATAGAAAAAAATCTATCATTTTTGGAATAAAAAATCAAGGTAAAAAACTTGGTAATGCAAAGATATAAACAACTTTGAAAATTTTTATGAAATTATATCGCCTGATTGACATTATTGAAAATACACATTTTAAAAAAAAGCTAGCACTTAATAATGACTGACGAAATCCCGGAAAATGCTTAATAAAAAGCTGCATTTCTTGAAGGTAATAAAAGGATTTTGAATAAAATTCAAAAGGGTAATATTTAAGCAGAAAATTACCAAATTTGGACATATTCGAGTATAGCAATTCAATTCAATAAATTCATTTACCGTTAGGTAAGACGTGTTTATACAAAATTATCATAAAATATTCGTAAATACTATTATAATCCAAAAAAAACTCAAACTCTCAGGGAAGAAAAAACCATAAACATTACAAACAACATTTAAACAAACACTTTTAATCTTTCCACTCTTTAATTTAATATTTAAAACTTGTAGAGGGTGAAGCTTTGATAAAATTTGGGAGTGCGTTCCAAATTAGACTGCACTTAAACCAGAATGAGTTTGTTCCATAGGTCATAGAAGGAGCACTAGCAAGATTTAATATAAAGGTACTTTTAAGGTTATATGGTACAGATTTCAAAGAGATGATATCTTGAATTATGTTAAGGACTCGTATGATTGTATGACTTATGAATGTCAGTCATTAGCATTATGTTAAGAAGTTTTAGAACTGTTAATGTTATACCACCACTTCCTTTTTTAATATCCTAATTACATTATAAACCATACCGATGTGGCGTAGCGGTAGCACGTCTTCCAATAATATTGAATTGTATTGGAAAAGGTTGTGGGTTGAAATCCACTCAAGAGTAAAAAAAAATTCGTTGTTGATTGTTGCCGTAGCACAAATGGGAGCTTTAAATTGAGCCACTGCCCGATTTGATAAGATCATTCAGATCTTCTTCCAAATTAAAAATGTTCATAATCGAATACAATCAATCAATTACCAACATTAACACATAATAAACAAATAATAAATTTGTTTGCCAGTACGATATTTATAATTCAATGTTTCTATAACAAATATTTAGCACCAAGAAGTTTTATTTTATCATTTTACAAAAAACTGTGAACGGTTACTGAGAAAAAGTTTTTCCGAGGGAAGGGAGAGTGAACAGAAGAAATGAGTGAATTCAAAGAACTCAAAAATACAAAAAAAAATATTGCAAAAAAAAAAAGTATTGTAAATGGTACTTTTGTGTAGTAGTATACATACCTCTTTTTCGTTTAGTTTTAAACTCATCTGCCGAGTCAATAGCAGTGGAGGCTGTAAAAGCAGAATTTACACTTGCTGGTAATTTTGACAGCTCATACTATAAAAAAACATGACAAGTGTTAAACTTACCCACTATTAGTGGCAGATATATCTTTTAAAGTTATTTAGATCCTTTGTTCTAATAGAAGATCTAAACTTTCGTTTAGATCTTCTAATAAGCCCACAAAAAAAAAATTAAAAATAAAATGAAAGATAGTGTTATGAGAAAAAATGTTAAATAAAGATCTTTAAAAAGTCTTTTAAAAGTAAAAATAGCCAAATTACTATTATACATTGTATCAAGTGTAGTTTACTTCATGACTAAATATAAGAAAACAAAATTTGAGAAAAATCAAATGGTATTTTCAGACCTAAAATTATTATTTTTACATTAAAATTAATATTTTATCGAAAAGTAGTTTATCGATAGTATTCTGACGGGTCATCATATAGGGCAAAAGACATTATTAAAGATAATATTACTATATTCCAGCCAATGCAACTCTTAGACAGGTAGCCACTTGCGTCGTAATAAAAATACTAAAAAGTAGTTTTTAGTCCAAAAGTGGCCATTATTAGGCTACTCAGTACAAATAACTTTTTTTTATTTTTGTAATCTAATAAATCTAATTTCAACAGACTAAAGTAAGGTATTATTAACAAGCATTAACAACGCAAGGACAGATATGGGTCAATTTACAGAGCTTTACAGGCTTTGCAATGAGTAAAAAAAAAAAAAAAAAAAAAAAAAAAGGTTTTTAAAGTCACGATCTTCAGATGCAGCACTGGGAAAAAAAATATATATATATATTATAATAAAGGTCTATAAATTTCAAATGCACAGACGAGCCATTTTGAAGTTGGTCATATATAGCCCAGATAAAAAGTAGGTAAAGTATCACTTTCAAGCGAACAAATTCCCATGATGATTTTTGACTCAGGAAACCCCTATATTTCAGGAATCAAGATGGTTTCCAGACTCGGAAGGTAATATTTGGTTACACGTACCCGTTTTTTGAGGGTCAATGGGGGAAATACACCAAATGCAGGTTTTGGTAAAATTGAAATGTAATCTATTATAAGCAACCTCGAAGTGATTCGATTGACTATGAAACTTTCAGAGCATGATTATATTAGTAAAAGAAAGAATTTGGGAAAAAAAATTGTTGCTAGGTTATAATGAGCTGATGAGGTTCAGATTCCCTTAAAATGCAAACGTGCCTTTTGCATATATTTTTCTTACAATTTATTAAGCCAACAAAATATTTATTGAGCTCTACCTTACTAAAGAGGCGAAAAAATTGTTGCTAATCCATTAATTATTTAATTAATTACTTTATCATTTTTGCTGGTTCTTCACTTATGTATTTAGAGTGAAAAGAAACAGATAATCACTAAATATGAACTTATGAGAATTTTTTTTTTTAATAATAATTTTTTTATTCTATTTTTAAACACAAATGTTGCAAGGTTTTAGAACTAGTTGTCTTTTAATGATCTAAAATCAACAAAAACGTAATCGAATCGAACACAATGCAGTCTTTGTTGTCTCTGCATCACTTTCATAACTTTCGTTGTCACTCCTTAATTCTTCTCCATTTGTATATTACATACATCATCTGGGATTGGATTATCAATCCATTGATCTCACCTTTTTTATTTCAACCATGATTGAAAGCGGGAGAAAATTCATTAATTTTGCTGCAGCAGCCTTGCCAAATATATGTCACACAGTTTGCTCTTTTAATGTGCAACTGTAATGTAGATTGACAAGGAGGTAGTACCAAAAGATCAATAAATTTTTTATCGTCCATGTATTTAATCTTAAATAGTGAGTATCTGGCTTTGCTGGTTGTTCTCTTAAAACTCCCAAATAATTTAGCTACATTTCCTCTAATAATTGGTGTTGATTGTTGCTTAAATTATCAAAAGATCCCAATTCATGCATAAATAATCTTTCATTGTTCAACATTTTTGCAAACAGGGTTTTTTCCCTTTTTAAAGAAATAAAACACAATCATTGCCTCTGAAGGCATGAAATCCAATAAGTGCATCCTTCTTTGAACATGTGATTTTTATTTTGTTTAAATGGAAAATTTTACGCCTTTTTCTATTACTACTGTCAAAATTAACTCTCCCAGGTTGGTCAATTAATCCTGCAACTATGACAAAATATCAGTGTCATCAGGTGGCGAACAGACAACAACTTCCGATCTGCTATTTTTTTATACAAAACGCGATATGTTTCATACAATAAAAACCAAAAAAAGCTAGTATTTATTTTAAAGAATCTCGTCCAAAAATTGCTCATTACAATGAGCAAATTTTTTCGCTCAAATGCGTTCGTTTACTAATATAATCATTTCCTGAAAGTTTCATAGTCAACCGATCACCATGAGGTTACTTGTCATAGATTATACCTCAACTTTACCAAAACCTGCATTTGGTGTATTTCTCCCACTGACCCTAACAAACGGCTCCTTTTGACCAAATATCACCTCCCAAGCCTGGGAACCATCTTGATTCCTGATCTATAGGGGTTTACTGAGTCAAAAATCATCATGGGAATTTGTCCGCTCAAAAAAGAAACTTTAAATATTTTTTAGCTGGGCTAAAATAATTTAAGTAGATAAGAGCAAAATTTCTTAAGAGAAATCAGAATCTTACAAAATTTATGCAGAATCAAAACGTAACCTCTTCAAGTTTTTAGAAAAAAATTCATTTGATTTGTTCGTATGGTATTAGGTATTATGGTATTGTATTATGGTAATATGTTATTGTCCAGGAATAAGAACTTTCAGGTCGCAATTTGCATCAAAGTATCACTATGTCTCTCTAACTGAGGTTATGTCACATACTTGCATAAGACTTTTCAAAATAAATTTGTTTCTGCACATGCCCGATCAATGGACAATATTAACAACTTTTTAAAAATGGCGGATGATAAACCATGTTCATCTGAAAATCCACCAGAGTATTTAAAATATCAGATTCTGAAATTGAATATAACAGTTCATCAGATGAGGAATATTTCGACCTAAATGTCCAACATCTTGAAAGTAGGCAGTGACCTTGAAAACTAACAAACCGGTGATGATGCTGGGGAAAATATTGAAACCCTAGATGATTCCCTCCCAGTACAGGAGCCTAAGGTAAAATGAGGTCGTCCTTCGAACCAGAAAGCAAAATGAGCAAGACCTAATGCTGATTCAATTGCAGACATTTGTACTGATGTTGGTGACGATATAATCGTATATTTTTGAGCAATTTCTATGAACTGTGTTATTGATCACAAATTCATAAACCATGGATTATGATATATTGTTGTTAAATCTATATTTCTCAGATTTTCAATGATATCAGAGTCAGATGATTTTTCACTTTTTTACTAATTTTCTTCACCATTTTTCTAAAAAAAAATTACAAATATTTGCTAGCGATCATTCTGAATCATTCCGTATAATTTGTAAATAATTTCTCTCAGGTCTATTTTTTTCTAATTAAAGAGAAACTATATAGCTTTACAATGGTATATATAATATGTGCCATTTTGCTTTCATTTATTCTTTTAAATTAAGTTTTTATCTTGTCCAAATTTGCTGATCCACAAAAATTTATTTGTGTATTTTACCATTTTCATGTGCTGAATGAGTCAGAGCTGACAACAGGATACAAACTAATAAGTGGTTATGAAAATAAAAATAACTAGTTGACAACACCATAGTCATACATAAAAAAATCAATTATTGAAGAAAATATCTCCCCTGATTTTGTATAAATATATCTGTTATACGTGACATAACCTACTTTTAGGAGCCAAATGAAGATTTAAAATGATTTCACCTTTTCCTCAACATTCCTGCGTTGTCTACCAGGCGTTGTGCATATATTGACCATAAAATTGTCCGCTCCAACCAAAGTATCGCTAAAATATTGTTATAATCTGATAACATAAATTTTTATTTAATTAGAGCACTTAAAGAGTCGCTTATCAAATTTACACACTTAGAAAACTAATGGGAAATTTAGAAATACAGGACAGAGGCATATAGTAAAAAAAATGATGACAATTATAATAACAATGACATTCGTTGAATATTGCGCTTATGAGAATATTAATTACAGCATTTAAAATATTTAACTTAAGAAAATGTGTGTAGTAAATGACGGTTGACTTTTTAAAGAAAATTTTAAAAAATAAAATAAAAACCTTATAAAATGCCTGAACAATGCCACTTGAAACAATCAAAAAATTAAAAAAAAAAGTTTGTTTAGTAAGTTCAAATTCAGCTACTTTTCTATGACCAAAGAACTTAAGATAAAAATTTCAGCAAAAAATCTGAGTAGTTCCTGAGAAAAAAGTGTTACTCATGAGACCTGACAAACAAAAAGATTCTAATCTTTTCTTGGTCCTCTAGTCTTTAATATTCATTTTTAATATTTAATATTTACTAATGATTTCGAATTTATGTGTAAAGGCTTACCAGCATATAGAAATACAAACGCAGGTGAGTTCATAGGATTCGGTTGGTTTTTTTTAACTAAATATACTACGCTTATATTTGTTCATATACAATATGTCATTTCATTTCTTGACAAGTTTTTTTGATTCAGAACTATTGTAAAAAAATACAATTGAACAATTTTTGGCTCACAAACACATATTTACCTTAATTCTAGGGCATTGACCTGCCAAGCACCATTATAAAGTAAGTAAAAATTTATATTTAACATGGGGCCAACAACTAGCCTCAAGCTATATTTCTAGAAGGGTTTATAGGGTTTGGCTTTGGTGTACTTTGAGCTCTCATTTAAGCCTATGGGAGAGAAAATCATTGATTCCAAGGTCGGTTGGAACCCACAGCTGTAGGATCCAGAAACCAATGCCTTATCCACTCAACCAACAACTATAATCTTATTTTCAGTTTCTGAGGGAGTGCAATAACGTTAGATAAAACTAACCTAAAAGGTCTTAAATTCGAGCGAGAATAAATTCTACTATATCTTTGAATGATTATAGATACATTTTTTTCTGCGCACAATTAGATTTGAATATATTTTGGGTACATCAACCAATAAATGCATAGCAGAAAAGGCCTAATAGCAGTTTTTCTCACAGAATTTAATAAACAGACAACACAGAATTGTAACTTTATGCTCAGATGGCTATGGACTAACTACCAAAATCTATATAGGACTAAAACTCCCTGAAAACACAGCTATGGCTATGTTGATTGCAAGATTGATAATTTTAAAATATTGAACATATTAATAAAAATATATATATTATTTATATTAATTTATATTAATAAAAATATATTGATTTGGTATCTTAAGTAATACTGCTGATATTATTTTAGAATATCCAGAATCCAATCTTTTTTTGGATTAAATTTTTGAATCAACTTTAGAACTATGGGCTACCAAGCATTTCAAGAACTACCAGAAAAAAACCCTTAAAAGCCTTCGGTGCTACAACTAAAATATATGAGGCTACACCTCTGATAAACATAATTAAATTAAATTTTTACCCAAGTAACAGTTGAAACACTGCAATAACTGAACATCTATTAATGCCTCCTTTACACTGAGATGAGCAGACCCACTTAAAAGTTTCCTTTATTGTCTTCCTATCACTTCCACTGATTTTTGGTATAGATACCACCTAATAATTAAATGCACTATATTAAAAAATATAATTGTGCGAAAAAGTTTTTTGGGATCTGTTATTCTTATTTTCATATAAAGATCCCTATCCTTTAGGGAAAAAAAAAATTCAGCCATTAAATTAAGGTAAAATTCCTCGCACCGAAATTTTTCCATGATCTCAATTTCTCTCAGCAAATTCTTCCCTTGGTAAATCAAAAACTTTGAGTCAAAATTTAAAAAAAATTCTGTTTGCTAATTCTTATAACTAAATTTCCATATTTTTAGTCTCTGAAATGTTTATTGACATTTCATTATTGAAAATTTTCCAATGCAAAGAGCAAAAATGGTGAAAAATGATTTTCTGCAAAGAACTTTTGGCAAGTGGCCATGTGGATGGGGATATAAAGATAACCTCAATGACTCTTTAACTTCATGCAAAAAAAAAAATATATATATATAAATTATAATATTTGTTTTTAGGCTTAAAGTGATTTTCTTTGGGCATATTTGAGTAAAATATCGACATCATTTAAGATCATTTGTTTTCATGCAAAATAATTTAGAAAAAAATAATGAAAAGATTTTGAGAAAAGCGACCTTGCAAACTTGCAAAAAAATAAGTATGAGTAGAGTTATAGCATCCTGTCCACTTTTTTAGGGGTTTAAAAAAACAAAAAATTCAAAAGATAATCACATTTCCAAAAAATATTTTCTTTTTTTGAAAGATTTTAAATGAAGTTTTATAAAATTCAAAGCCTAAACTTTTTTCTACTTCCAGCTTCCAACATTCCACCTGCTTTATCTCCCAATCAATGAAAAAGGCAGATAAAGAGAAATAGGGTTACCGAATTTAGAGCTGCTAAAGAGAGAGAGAGAGTAAAGAGCTGTAAAAGAGTTGGGTCAGAAGAGAGCTAGAAGCGGAGAGCATGCACATGATGCAGAAATAATTAACCCTGGCCGTATTTATCTAGGCGAAATGAACCAGGTATGCAACGATCTTAAATTTAATGCTGAAACTCATTTTCAATGTTACCATAAGGGTAAAGTAATTTTAAAACCGCTGGCACCATTTCCTCCATAGTTGCATGATTTAATTACAGGCAATAGCGATAATAGAACTGCTAATGTAAATTTTCATTTGTAGCTAAATCGCATCACTGTAATTTGCTTCTTTAGGAGCCAACATTGAGCCACCACCATGTTACGGCCCATACTGTTTTAGGGTCTAAAATGTTTATTTAATGTATTTATATATTTAAGAGTCCTTGGTAAGATCATGTTTACGTTATTCAGTTCCAAAAAAGCGGTTTGCCTTATGTGCACATTCTGTTAAGTTTGGCTAATGAGGATAAACTAGAATTGCGAATGATATTGTCCTGTTTCAGCAGAAATTCCTGACCCTGCACTGGATCCCATTTACATACTATTGTTAAAAGCATGTAAATAATGATAAAGTTATTGCTGATAACAAAGTGGATTTTGAGAAAAGACAAAAGGAGAAATAAAAAGTGTAGCTATACTGTAAATTAATGTATGTCTGTTATATTGAAATTTATATTTAAACCTAAATGTATAAACAATGAAAACTTGAATCACATTACAACATTTTAAATGCTTGAGATCAATTCTCTACTTATCAGGTTGCGTCCAACCTCTTACCTGAAGCTGCTAAATTTATTTTTGATTCAGTTTTTATTATTTATATATTTAGGCTTAAATATATATTTCAATACAATAAATATTATTTTTATAAAAAAACAATAGAAATCAAATTTCACTCTAATAGTTAGTTAGTTTAAGTATTTGTATCTTTAACGTGGGGCCAACAAATAGTTTAAAGCTAATTTTTACAGGACCCACAAGTTTGGTTCTGGTGTACTTAGAGATCCCATTAATATATAATGATAATATATATTTAACTCTATAACATTTATGTATGTGTGTTTTGACAAAGGATTCTTGGTATAAAGGTAATATTTGTTTATATTAAGTATAATTGTGCTTATTTAACTATAGACTCCATTTTAAGGTTGCCACGCCCTAAATGCTATTTGCACCAATTAGCCAAACCTTGTTACGTGTACAGCTAGTTTATTAATAAAGTTATGTCATTTTAGTTCTTTGATTTTCCTAAACTTGAAATAAAACTTAATTTAAATTTATATGATTTTATATTACAATAAACTTTTTAATATTGAAAAATAATTCCATGCTTTATATCGAATTTAAATTTGACAATCGGTCTTTTTTGAAAGTAGTAATGAATTAAAAAGTACATATTTGACGATGATGCCTATGATAACAAATCAAATGAAAGTGACCCAGTGCCAAATGAGATACCTGACATCTATAGTTCATCTGTGATACAAATAAGGGTCTCCATGACTTGAAGGGAATAAACAATAATTTTTAAAACCCATCACAGCATCCACAATGCAACTAATATTCATAACCAAATATTGATATAAACATTGGTGACCCAAAAATTCAAATTTTTCGAGAGATTATCCAATTTTTTTAGAAACATCCATATAAACACTTAAAACCATTCCAGGGAAAAAATTCAAGACATTTCATAAATATCCTTTTTTGGAAAAAAATTTAAAAAAAAAATGAAATAAGAAATAAAAATTATTATTTAATTTTTTATCAGCAGAACCTTTCAACCATTTTAATTTTTAATTCAAATCCGAAATATAAATATAAATATGAATATAAATATAAATATAAATATAAATATGAATATAAATATAAATATAAATATATGATATGAATATATCATATAAATAAAAATTTCAAGAACATTCCATAAAATTTCATAATATATATAATGAATTTAAAAAAAAGAAAAAAAAAACAGAAAATTGCGAACTACCAGAATTTTTAGGTCATGAATTATCAAAATAATCATTTCAAATCACCTTGTAACAGTTACCTTCTAGCGAATATATTGCATTTTCTCCATAAACTTGAAGAACATGACATTTCTTATCATCTAAACATGAAATTATATAGAAATAAATATATTATTATTATTATATTTATTATATTATTAATATCATAAAGAAATCAAATTTCTGCTTTTGATACAAAAAAACTATAAAATTACAATAATGCCCACAAAAATGAAATGTAAATCTTATCAGTTTCAGGGCCCACAGAGATGATGTCTAACCTCTTCAGTTTTTGGAACCTTAAATAAACTGTAAACTAATAATCATACCCTGCACGCTTGCACATTTTTGTACCTCAAACGATGACTCAGTTATATTTTTATTGGCTCGTAAATTCCAGTACTTAAAAGCTTTTGAGGTCAAACCAATTTATAATGAAAAGAAACCATTATATAAAAAAAAATTCACTTTAAAACTGTGATTAAATGTAATAATTCGTTGATTTTTTTCTTTAACCTGAAATAAATATTATTTTTAAAGTACTCAATATAAGATTATAAATTGACGGACTTGTAAAGTGATACTTAGCGAGTGGTATAACAAACCTTTTGAGATTTTGTTAATTACAAAACAAATTATTTTAACATTACCAATGAATCTATTTCCTATCATATGCACATGCAATTTTATGATATTATCTTGGTTTTTGAACTTTTTGCAGATAGAAAAGATTGAAAATTGACAGAAATTATTTCTTAAAAAAAATATGACTAAATTTTACTGGATTATTTTATTGCCTTTACCCTTTAGAAAAATAAACAAAGCTTACCATAGCTATTATGAAAAAATCTGAATTTGAACCACACTATTATAAACTGAACCGAATAAAAGTAGTAAATGATACTGTCAAAGATTTTTTTGGTAGTTAAGTTATTTAATACTTTGACCTGCTTGAAATTCTGGAACATTTTTATGGTTTGTTTATCTTCGCAAACAGGGTTTCAAGCCAATATTGAGGAAGTAATCAATTCACAGCTAAACCTTAAAACTCTAATAAGTGGTAAAGCTTCAATTATTATTTGTAATACAACTATTGGTTTTCACACAATATATCTTAAAGTTTAATTTAATCAAAGTTAACCAAAATTTGCATCAACAGCTGATGGTTGCTTGCATCAACACCCAATAATTTTTTACATCAACACCCAATGCTTGTTTGCATCAACACCCAATGCTTGTTTACATCAACACCCAATGCCTGTTTACATCAACACCCAATACTTGTTTACATCAACACCCAATACTTGTTTACATCAACACCCAATGAACGTAACACATTTTCTGTAATTCAATAAGCCATTATCACTAATAGCTATGATCATTCTGTGTTGCTTGTTTAAGACTCAACCACAGTTTTAGATTTTTGAAATGAAAAAATTACCTAGCTCTCATTTGTGGGAGAAAAAAAAATCAAACGTTAAATATATGAAACTCATTTTGATGCAGTTTCTAATGGAATAGATCAAATTAACACTCATTTTCAGCACTCCCGATTAGCCAAAGAAATAGTTCTTAAGAAAACACATATAAATTGTGTTTAAAAAGATGTTATTTGAATCTATATGCTATATGGAAACTATTATAAAAATTTATTGCAGTGAATTTCTCCTTTTAGGCTCTTGGAGAATATGCATAATAGCTACCTTAAAATTTTAGATCACATTAATTTTATGTTTTATAAAAATTAAACAATGTTCAAAAGATCAAAAAAAAAAGCTAAGGAAATTTTAGAATTTTAAATAATGATAAAATATTTCTAAAATTTGACACTTCCACGCCTAATTTGACTAATCAGCACAATTAACTGAACGCCTTTCAAATCATCACTCGAGATACTAAAGTAATATGAAATCAACATTTATAAATTGCAAAGATTATTAAAATTAAAATAAAAACTTGTAAAAAAAATGTAACTTTAAAATTTCCTTACACCAATTATAAATGATATTTCACATTTACGATAAAACAGACATTGAATGTCAGTAAAAAAGCTTAGAGAAAAAAACACCAAATTCTATGCTTTGATTCTGTGCTTTTCAATTACAATTTTAATCCTTATCGCAGTTAAATTAATTATTTTACAATCAATTTTCGGTTTCATCTTAGCAAAATACTACAATTTCATATTTTAGGATATTTTATTCCATAATGATCCAATGTAACTGAAAGAATTTAAATGTCTCTTTAGTGTTCAGAATTTTTTGTTTTTTAATTTCTAAAATTTTCTAAAAATTTCTAAAAAGGTATCAAACCTTGAAAAGAGCTTATAATATAATATATAATATAATATAAGAAAAATCAGAAATTTTTTATCCAGAAATAATATTTTCAAACTGCATGACAGTAAAATTTTATTTCTTAAATAATCTAGTCTAGAGCACTAGCTATACACAGATTTGATTTATTCCTTATATGAGATTTCAAAATAAATACTATAGGAATATATATTAATAAAGATTTATAATAAATATATAATACATTTATAATAAATATTTAGGAATCAGTTTGGCTGCACAAACAGGACCTAAACTAGGCCTTTTTCAACCATGGTTGCAGGGTTTCAGGGTTTTTTCTCCAAGGTTGGACACAAGCCCAAACAAAAAGTAAATAAATAAAGCTTTCTAAATAGTGAAAGTCTTCTGTGATCAAAAATTAAAGTAAGTAATTTTTAGGCATAACAGAACGCCTAAACAGCAAACTTTTTTAAAGTTTTCTTTATGAATCTCAATTTTGGCACTTTCAGATCCAACAGTTAAATTAAGGCCAATCAAGACCGTCCCCAATTAACTTCCTAGGTTAGTCCTTGATCAATCAGCTAAACTTTTATACAAATTAAGGAAAAATATATTAGATACAAGAAAAGTAACTGATTAAATGTGCATTATAAATTTCTTTAGATTTTATTGATAGATTATAAAGAAGTCAAAAGCAGTGGAAGATAAATACCTGATTAAAGGTTTTCTTTTCCAATCTAAAACAAATTAGCTTTTTTCACACCGTATTGGCCACTCTACTTCCAGTTCATCGAGTTGAAGTCAATCAATTTATTTTGGAATGGACTGGCAAAACTTTCAATTTTTGGAGTGGTGAAACAGAACGTTTTCAGACATAAAAAACGCAATGTTAATGAATTACCTTTATCATCTATATTTTTATGGTATGGACATCTGTCTACTCTTTTGTCAGTATCCTTGTATTTTAAAAAAGATTTCAGGACAACAACATCAGGTAATCGAAAATCTAAATCCAAATTAATCAAGGTTTTGATAAGAAAATTAGGGCACGCTTTTCAGCATGATTTAAGCAAACCTTACAAATGAGAAATATTAAATTAAACTTTTCATTGAGAAGTTTACTTTAACGTTATCTGCAAGGTCCGATTTACATGTTTAAATATTATAGTAAGAATATAGAAAGATATCAGGAAACTGAATATTATTTTAATAGTAAAAAAACTGATAGGAGCTCATTTGAAGGGTATAATATATAATAGGTATTACTAAAAACAGTCCTAATAGGAGAGTCATCGTTCGATCAAAGATTGTGGCAAACTACTCATTTTAAATATTCATAACTGTTCATGCATGACAAATCCTTGTTAAGGCCATTTTATTCCAAATAATATGGGTTATTAAAACTTATTCTGATTTTGCAATGTGTGAAACTCACCATATCCAAAACATTATTCAACCGTAAGTGATGGGTTATTTGTTAAAATCAGTTCAGATCATGGGTTCATTCAGGAATGTTGTCTTATGCAGTTTAAAAGGCCTATAAAGGAATGGAGGCTTATTGATGAATGGGGGTATTTTCAGAAGTGGAAGCTTGTTCAGGAGTAAAGCCTCATATCCAGGAGTGGGGCTTCACTTATATTAAAATAGTCTAACTAAAAAAAAAAACTTAAAAAATATTAATTCTTTCATAAATTAATTCATTAGATTAGTGGTCGCATATCTGAAGAAATTTTAAATTAAAATATCTTGATTTTACGTATAAAAAAAGCGTTGTTAATAAACAGTTGTTAGTCAATAAGAAATTTTTTAAAAAGCAAATATACCATTCGCGTTTCTTAATTAGCCAAATTATACAATAAAGATTTTACTAGAAAATTTTGTGTATAAACCAACCATTGACAAGTTGCAGAATCATTGCTTCCTTTAAAATATTTTTGTAAAACCACCCTTACACATCTTACTGATATAACAGAAAACCACCCAAAACAAAAGAAACGTTTTAATCAATAAAACACTTTCTATTTTAAACAAAACGATGAAAAAAGAATAAACATATATTTATTACCTGTAACAAATATAACAGGGACTGGCTTGTTGAGTTGCGTGAACAGTCTTTTTAGCTTCTTTGAATAAGTGAAGTTACAATTTTTTGCAGGTCGTTTTACTTCTTCAGGTATTTCTACCTGAAAACAATATCTAAAATAGAGATTATAGAATAAAAAATTTGATGTGATTTTTTACAGAGATTTTGAATTTTAGGCAATCACGGATTGAGGGCTGCAAATAAGCGTCGGTCGACAGTCAATGTCCAATAGAATTAGTGGTTTCTCTGTTAAAAACTTTTTTCTCTTGGACATCGTGTCTGGGGAAAAAAAACGAGAGAACTAAATAAAAAATAAAATAATAACCTTGCAAAAACAATACTTGTATTTTTAAACTAAAGACGTTACCGCAAAATGAATAAACAATTTATTTTGTCTACGATTTACTTTGTTTCTTAGCAACTAAGAAGTTTACTTCAAATTAACCTAACCCTTTAATTATTCATGAACTACCAGTCCGGTAAGTCCCAAAAATTTCAATATAATCGCTTTGTTATTTTGATGTATAATTTACAAGCATGTCGCTTAAATATTTAAAATGTTAGTTGGGATAGCAACTGTGAGTAGATAATAAAACCTTCTTAATTAAAATAAATAAACTACTATCTTATAACAATCATATTTAGAAAAATATGTTTGATAGATCAACTTCCACACCATAAAGTTTTTTTTATTTTTTTATTTATAAGGCTTTTATTTATGTCTTTTTAAAATAATTTTTAAAATAAATTGTCTTACTGGACTGTAAGTAAGTACATAAACATATTTGTTTTTTTTTAAACCTTAAAATTATTGAATAATTAGCTCTCGCCTGCAGGTTTATTTTAATTTTCATTGTTGTTCTTTTGTTTTTCTTTCCATCACCAATACTTAAATTTAAAATTACTACTCATTTCTCGGAAGTACGATTTGTTTACACACTGCAAAAAAGTGGACTTCAAACTGTATTACCATAAAATAAAGTGTAATGAAAACAAGAAAACGTTCAATAAATTAAAGATTATTTTGTTGACACGAAAAAACATGAGCATTTTAATTTTACTAAAATACTTTAAATTTTTATTTGTTGGTTATTATAAGTTTTTATAATATCATTGAGATCAATATATCGTTTACTGCACTTTAGAGGTAGGAAAAAAGTTTAAAAAATAACTCAAAAGATCACCTCGTATAACCACTAGTATAAAGAAGAAGAAGGTCATTAATTTGATAAAGTAATCACATTTAACTCTATTAAATAATTATTATAACAACCTAAAAAAAGGGAGAAAATTTGTAAATAGTTTTAGTGTAACTCTATACTTATGCATGTTTATTTAATAATTGAGTGTCAAACGTTAAAGAAAGTTAAACCACAAATATAAAAAAACTGCAAACATTCTATTAAAGGCAGTAAATTATGAGCTCGTTTCTCAGAGTGTCAAACGCTAAAGAAAGTTAAACCACAAATATAAAAAAACTGCAAAAATTCTATTAAAGGCAGTAAGTCATGAGCTCGTTTCTCAAAGTATAGCTTTAGGGTTAGGGCATGGTTATACTGTTATCCTACATCCAATGACATAAGTTTAGGTACGAAACGACTGACATAGCCCTGATATTGGTAATATTCTTCACTTGAAAATTTTTTTATTATCTTAATTGTTTCCGTAAAGTAGCACACAGAAAACTCAGTATTCAACGTAACATAGATTCTATTAAAAACGCTGTTTCAAGAAATTGACATTTGATATATTTATGTGAAACAAGGTATTCATAGAAATGCATAATCATTCTACAAAAGACGCTACTAATAAAGAGTATGGATATATCAATAAATTGAAAATCAAATAATTTTAGTTGGAAAAATAACAAAGAAAAAATTACAAACCTAAATTTTATTGTTTGATTATGATAAATTTTAAACATCGCATTTTAGTAAATTCTTGTTAAGAATGAAGTAAATTTTTTCAGATTTCTGTCTGATAAATTATCGCATATGCCTGATAGATTTAAGCTTGTGCCAGAGGTCATTTGGGCCTAGAAACAAACTCCAACTGCTAATTTGTGGCCTGAAAACAAATTTTAACTACTAGTTTGGGGCCTGGGCACTGGACTTGATACAGTCTGAATAGTGAACATGCTGAAATAATTAAAAACAAAACTTTCTAAAAAATTTTATTTTTGATAAAATAATAGTATCGCGTGTGAAAAATTTTTTTAAATTATAAATTTAATTTTCTATAAAGTTACTAAAATAATATTTTCTTACATCAAACAAAATTTTTACAGAATTAAAGACTTGAAAACAAGAATTTTTGGTTGTGGAAAAAAGTAAATTTTAGGTTAAAAATACCCATATTAGGGAATATTAGGGCTTAAAACGCAACATAAACATTTTTTTTTTCAAAAATTTTCTTTTCTTCCTCTTCACACAAAATTTTCGAAGAAAAACAGGCATGAAATAATTGATAGGACCCTGAAAGGCTTCGCCTTAAATCAGTTACTTGTATCACTTCCACTTTAATTAACTTCTGGCGAAGAATAAAATTTTTTTCATTGTTCCACCAAAAAATGTTTGACATAATTTAGGTTTACATTACAGGGTTGCAAATAATGTAAAGATTTCAAATTTCTTGGACATACGTCCCAGATTAGGCCTATTTATCAGAACATAAGATTTGCATCAGGTATTTTAAAAACGACAAAAAAAAGAAGATGCAATGTTATAATATGCGTTCGACAGATATAACCATCGCTGTAATGAAAATTTACAGACTCATTTTTAAATGGAATTGCTTATTTAACCAGGCTGTAAGCTATGAGTGTTTTGTCTGTATTTTACACACTTTATAAAATAAGCAATAAATTCTGAATCATCAATAATATGCAGTTAAACATGGCAGACAGCAATATTGAAGTATCTTCCAGACAACGTGTCTATACTAAAGAAGAAGCTGCACAGCGTTATCAGCTTACGTTACTTATAAATGTGGGCCACTATATTAGCTTAACTCGGATGACTTATTTTTTTGGCTGCACAAGTATAAGAAGTATGGTGTCCAGAACTGTGCTTTTTAAAATTTACAATCACCAAGATTCATACCAGCTTTTTTGGTTGACATTGATTATATTGTATTTCTAACATTCATTAGAGAAGCAATTGAAATACAATCCAGTTACAAATAAAATTGAAATCCACTGTGGACCAAAAAAGGTGGTATGAATCTTGACTATGGTCATTTTTTAAAACGCAGTTCTGGATCCTATCTTCCTCATACTTGCACAGCCAAAAAAGAAATTATCCAAATTGATAAACAAAGAACAATAATAATAAAAAGCTAATATAGCGGTGCCACAGTTATAAGTAATGTAATCAGAAGATGCTGGTATCAACAATCCAAGCTGAAATTACTGAAAAAGAATAAAATTAGTATTGAGTATTTAGCAAGCGTATTTAATGTTTCCTAAATAATTTAATTATACTCTTCCACGATGTCTTCATTTAAAATATATATATATATATATTAATTTTAAGAACAGTTTATGATCATTTTCTACCTCCTCACCCACCTTGTGACCTGATGTGTCAAAAAAGCAGTAATATTACAATAACCATGCGGTGCCATGCGAAACGCTACTTGTTCCCAAAAGAACCAGTCGCCTTACCAAAGAGCAGATCCTAGACAATACGTGCTACCTCTTTATTGTGGCATGGGACAGACCTATGCTGGAATGGTATAAAGTGATCACCACATTGAGGAGAAGTTCATTTTAGAAGCTCTTTTTAGTTTGGAGTATATTTGAATGTAAATTTGACTGTAACAGAATTTCATGGGGAATTAAAAACAACACCATATTAATCATATTGACAACATCATATTTGAAATATCTCAACTTATCTCAAAATTAAAAAATAGTAAAGCATCTGGAATTAACAGTATCCCGACATTTGTTTCGAAAGAGTTGAATTTAAAAATAGCCACTGTCAGTTATTTAATATATCTTTTACAACTGAGACATTTCCAGATATTTTAAGAACTTCATCATTGATTCCTCTCTTCAAAAAAGGCTCAAATTTACTTTTTAATAATTTCAGACCTATATCTCTAATTTCTAACATTTCTAAATTACTTGAAAAGTTAATATATTGTAGACCCGTTTTAAACAACTTTATTAAAACAACTAGAACATTATGGAATAAGAGGTTATAATTGGTTTAAATCTTATCTATTTAATCGAAATCAAATTGTTACAATAAATTCATCTACAAATAAATTTAAACTGTGGTGTTCCACAAGGCTCTGTCTTTGACCTTTGTTATTTATAATTTATATAAACGTATCTTAATGTATCTTATCGTCATCTTAATATATCTATTATAGATTATGTGTTGTTCATCATTTTGCCTACAATACGACCTTACTCTATGTTGGAAAAAAGATTTTAAAAATTTGAAAAAAGTCACTAAAGATTTGAAGTGTCTTTCAAACCAAAAGCGAATTTGATCTCATTAAACATAGATAAAACTGTGATATTTTTTTGTAAACCAAAAATGAAAACAAATTTAGAATATAAAATTAAATGGAAAACATATTTACTTTTCACCAAACATGAAATATCTAGGTAAAGTTCTAGATGAGCACCTCCTTTAGAAATCCCATATAAACAAAGTTTCGAAAAAAATATATAGAGCAAATAGCATGCTTTCAAAAATAAGGCACTAGTTACATTTTAATATTATGAAGTCTCTTTACTTTTCAATCTTTACATTGCGTATGAAATACGGTAATCAAATTTGGGGTCAATTTGGCATAAGAAACATACCCAAAATTATTTCTCTGCAGAAATCTACTTTACGAATTATTTATTTCAAGCCCTTCAAATACAATACTGATAATATATAATGAAGGTGTCATCTCAAATGCGAGTGATATAATATGTAAATAAAACATAATTTGAGATTGATCTCGCAACATATACATGCTAAACTCCTAGCGAGAGTATCAGCTTCTAACCTAGCATAGGACAGCCTGTTTCGACCTCATTGTGGTCTCATCAGCCATGCCTAAGGTTGAATTTTTGGCTGAAAACAAAAATTTTTATAAATGTATGAAACCAATTTGTTATATATTTTTATAGTACTGAATGCAAAAAGTTAGACTGGATATATAATCTCCCGGGTTGTGCTTAAAGACTCAAGGTTTCATAAAAACTTTCTAAAATAATAAAAATTTCTACATGTAAATTAATAAAATAATATAAATATTAATTTAAAAGTAGATAAAAGCGAGATAAAATCATAGTTTGATCTTTTTTATTTGTCTTCTTTTCTGTTTTGAATGTGCATACGACTGAAATAAATTTCAGTTGGGTAAGGCCCAAATTCTGTCATACATTGCCTGCTTATTTGCTTTTCTATCTCTTGATTTAATTTTAAAAAGCGATTTTTTTAATTTTACTTTTTAATGTTACGTTTTAATTACCGTTTGAAATTTGGAATTAATAAACATAAACATAAATAATTAATAAATTTCATAAATATTATTTATTTTATATTATTTATTTAGACAATTAAAAACTATAAACGATTTGTTTATTTGAACATATATTTAAAACCTACTTAGTTTCTCACAATCTTTTTATAGCATTTTCCACATGGACAAAAAAAAAAAAAAAAAAAAAAAAAAAACCTTTGCAAACTAAAAAACTTTTAATGATAGAAAAACAGGTAAATTAGAATTTTCCAATTTTAATAAATATTTTACAGAAATCATGGAAATTTAAATTCTAGATCTAATAACTTCGAATATTCAAAATGAAGCCTGTGTTGCTTAACTTTTATAAGTCTTGTTAAGTTCTTATTAAAATAACAAGTTAGAAAAATTTTAACACTAGTGTTTCCTCAAGATAGTTCATGAGGGGACATACTGACATGTGTTGATCAGTTTATATTGAAGAGGGGTTTTGATGAGAGAATTCAACTTACTTTCCTTGATAGCATATTGTATCATGACTTTCACTCTAAACAAGACAAACAAATATTATTATTGCTGGTACCTTGGAAGCTAAAAGACATGCATTTTTGCTTTTGGCAACAATCATTCATGTCTTTACTTCAGACAATATCACTTGAAATGATCAGATGAAATAACTAACTAATCACGGAAATAAAAAGATTGGAAAATATTATATATTTAACTAATTGAATAGAACTGATCATATTGACATAATGCTATGAAAATAAGTTTAAAAAGAAGAATAGACATTTCTCTTCATTATCAAAAAAAATTGCACATGAAGATTTTTTAAGTTTTAACCTGTAAGACCAGAAATCTTTAAGACTTTTAGCCTAATCATTTACATATTTTAGAATAACATAATTAAATCTATTGGCTAACACTAATATCTCTGGCAGGTTTTTCAGCACAAGACCATCTACTAGGAATATAGTTGTCAAAAATGTTCTGAAAATACTACCTATATGGAATCTAACTTTTAAAAGAATATTTGTGGGTCTGTGGGGCAGTGATCTAAGGCACCAAACTACGAGGCTGTAAGGTCTGTGGTTTGAGACCCCACGACCACTAAATTTTACGGTGAAGCCACCATTTAATTTCGGGCAATTCGCAGAATTTAGGTGGTGTATTTTTGTCCTCGTCTTGCCCCAAATTGTTAATTTATATATCATATATATGTGGGGTGGGGGATGGGGAGACTAGGGCTTTATATACTGGGAGTATCGTAATGTCTTTAAGTCCTCATCACACCTTCCCCATGTACATAAACAATTAGCAAATACTAATGTAGGCCAGGACGATTTTATATTCGCATGTGGAGAGCCTATCGCTCTCGTGGCACTTCCTCGCGTAGATATATAATTGTTAATTGGAAATTTTCATTTTGAGGTGCGTCAAGCCAGGTTATACTAAACGATGAAGCAGATAATAAATACCCCTGGTTGAAAGTACCTTACAAGTATGTCACAAAAAATGTGTCGACATATATTGCGGCACACATCCCTAGCAGCTAGGTATTGGTAGAACCCCACCAGTTCTGTGTAGGCTCTATGGTGTAGAGACTAAGTCCGCGTCACAGCTTTGTAGGCCATGCGGTTCACATCGCGTTGCTCAAAAGTTTATAGATACTGAAAAGCGTGCAAGTAGAAACTTTGCCTGGGTGCTGTGTGAATTGAACTCAATTTTCATTTAGAGACTTGTCTGACTAGGGTATATCGGGATATATATACCCCACCATGGATGATGAGCAAACGATGGCAGGATACATAGATCAACCACTTGCTGAGTATGAACCCTTTAAGGATGAATATATCGAACAACTACTTGCTGAGCCTGACACCTTCACGGATGAATAAATCAAGTAACTACTTGTTGAGAGCCTCACGGACAAATACAAGCAAATAACAAGCTGAGTCTAAGGCCCTCAAGGGTGTCATTAAAAACATCCCTGCTGAGTCTATTCCAGTAGCTGTTAAAGAAAGATTGCCGAAGCCTCTCTGGCCTTCTTTGACTAAGTTGCGCGTGAAGGATTAAAAACCAGCTCTCAAAGACACCGTTAAACACAGCCTCAAGGCTGTTAAAGAAAGGCTGTCGAAACCTCTCTGGCCTTCTGCATTTAAGTCGCGTATGACAGCTAAAGAACCCCTAGCCTGAGTGAACAAGGACGGTGTCTCTGACCACCGCATTAAGGGGGAGACTGTTGTTTGTGGGGATCAGGTCAGCACTGGCTCTCTTCATGGTATTGACCAGCAAATTTGATTTGGAGGAAGGGTCGGAAATATCTGGTATATGTTCGTTATGAACTTTGGCCGCTTCCCCAACAGTAGGGCTAACCAGGGTCGATGCTAGAACCAGAAAAGGACAGAGAGTTCACAAAAGTGTTGTTCTCAACATCGCAGCAGACAAGTGCCAACAGACAAGAAGCTCACAAATACAGATTTCTCACGTGAGGAAATTTTCATCATTGAGACTGCCCTTAAGGTTAAGTTGATTGTTGTCGACGCTCTAGGTAACATCCTGTAGGAAAGCAGAAAATACAAGACTATCACAAAGGTTTTTGTGCCTCGTCATAATAACCATGCCTGGGCAGAAATTCCAATTGACCTGTCAAAAATGTCCACTCACTGGACAGCATTGTCAAACAGGCCTTGCACAACCTTTATTTCTCATACGGTAATAAAGGAATTTGGACTACTGCAGCACAAAAAACCATTGAGCAAAGAACGAGGGCGATAATGATCGAATTTGCAGTTAGGGCCATTCCCTCGACTACCCAACTTTGGCTGCGTGGCCAGGCTCTTGGGTAGCGATAGTTCGCTATGGAGATCACTGTCTGCATCCAGAGCTATTAATGAAGCATTTACAGAAAAACTGGAGCAGACCCTTGGGATAAGCCAGAGTATGAGGCAGAAGCTTATCTGCTAGAACTCGAATACCACAAAGCTACCCACTCTATGGGGGGTACTACAGCCTATAGTTTTATGGCTCGATAGGGAAGATATATGGCCGACCCCTTTGAATTACAGAAAATTTGGAAATTGGCTCAAGTTGAGTTTAAAGTATGGAACAGCCAAGACGCCACAGAGCAGGAACAGGCAAACATCACCATTTGGATATGCGAGCAGTATATCTAGTATGCAAAGATTCTTCCATGGGAGGGGTTGGTGGTGCGATGGATCTTGCACGTGATAATGGGTTCCAGACAAGCATGATGCAAGGAGCAAACGTGCAACATGCTTGGTCATACAAGCGTAAATTAAATTAAGGAAGCCATGTATTTGAGTATCCTGATCAAACTCCAACATGCAGATTGAGTGAGTTCGCGCAGTTCTCTGGTGTATACACAGAGATTCACAGGTTCAGTGGTGAGAACCATAGCAAACTGCAATGCCGTTTTCCTGTCTTGGCGCCAGAAAATTTTAAGCAATGTGTTTTATAATGTGGGCAAGAGGCCCTGGGATTTTATCGACGCTGTAGCTCACCACTAATTTTATGGTGTAAAGCTCGTCAGCAAGTCATGTTATATTTAACAAATCGCAAGCATGAGGATGGCTCAATCTAAATCCACACTACAAAAATACAGGTACCGCATCAAAACTCTAGCCTGAAGAGCCAAGCACGAGCAAAATTATGTGCTGAAAACAGCCGCCAGCAGCTCTCGATCCATTGCTGCAAAACATAACCAAGGACGTGGATAATGGTAAGCTTAGTATTCCAGCAACACACTGAAGCAAATCGAAGGTAGAGAGGGTTTTGAAGGTTGCAAGAGCCTCAGTTGAATGCTTCGTCCTATGAAAAATGGCCAACATGGAGCTGGCTTTGTGTCCTTCCTCATTCTGGTCCGTGGTGCAATTGCTCAGCCATTATTATTGCTGCTAAAGTGAGAAATGCGAGAAAGATAGGCCATATTGGCCTAAAGTCTTTGGATGCAAGAATCATTTTCAGCTCTGTCAGGACCAAAACCCCACCCCCATCCTTTTTTCGACCCGTTTTTGTTATAATTGTCACCTTTAATGCCAAACTGGTGGCAAAAGAATGTGTGGTGCTCTAGTATGATGCCGTCAACGTCTGGTGGTAGGCCGAGTGTGATCTAAGTCACCTTTGGCTTCAACAAGCTCATGTGCACCACCCACAAACCTGTAAGCTTGGGTAGATGTGTGTTTACATTGCTCTTTTCATAAACAGCTCCCATTTCAGTGTTATATATCAAGTAAAAATGCGTGTATGTCTAATATGAGTGTATGCTAACATACTCACAGAATCAGGCGAGCAGCGGTAAACCCTGCACGTCCAAGGTTCATGAAGTTTTCCTTGGTGGCTGCTGTTAGAGCCCCAGTCTTCAATCTCTCTTTTAGCAGCTCCTTTGTGGTAAGAGCCGCTGAGAAGGCTTTTTGAGCAGAGCAACTTTGGCAACGTTTTTCATTACAGAAACTGTGATACGCTTGATTCCACCCCAAAGATTTCCAAAGAGGCTTATGCCTCCTTGCACATAATGAGGCAATGCTCCATCTGCTAGGTAATAGCGATGAAGAGAGTGGCGGCTTTTCGTATTAGTAGTAAGCTTCATTGGGACTCCTATTTCGTTTTGCGAATGCCGATTCGAATGCTTAGGTTGTATTGGTTGAAATCGATGCTATCGCCATGTGTGTCTCTAAAATCTTAGTCAGGTCGACTAGCGCTCCAGTCGATTATGTCATCAGGACTGGAATTGCCCAGTGCAATGAATGGTTTGCAGAAGCTGGGCCAGGAAGCTGCCTACATTCATATTTTTGACAAAGCCGCATTAGAGGAGAAAGCTGTTCACTCCACCAGTGATGTCCACAAGGTCCACAATGTCCACAAGGGACTAACATGGGTTCCAACCCCGAGTTTTGTCCCTGCTCGGAAACTCAGAAGCTCTAGGAAAGACCCTGAAAGGGTATTATTGTAAAGTTATTGCAATGGATCCTCTCATCGTAGCCGTATTCACCAAAACCATGAAGCCTGTGTTTTTAAGGAGCTTATTAAATGTGTCTACTTCTCAGCTAATTTTAACTTCTTGCTTGATTTAAAAAGTCCCACGCCTCGTCGTGACCTCTTTGCTCAGCATGTTCCATGACTTGGTTTATTAGCTTAATACCACTTCCCTATTGCTGCGTTTCCCTGTCACTATTTCACATAGTCAGGTGCTCTTTTAATTTTTATTTATTTTTATGATCAGGTGCTCTTTTTATTGGTGGAGTCTGAAGCATTCTAGGAGCTTGTAGTATTGATCCTATAGATTTACTCGTTTGACCCCCTAACAATGGTCAAACGCTCTCTGAAAACTTTGAAGAGGCTACACCCTGCTGCTGAAGCATTTTACCGAGCTCTTCAGCTCCAGGTGGAACCTACCCTCTGAAACTTCACAAGCCCTTAACGAGATAGCGGAGAGCTGTCATGACGTTGCTAACTTGAATTGGGTAACCATCGATTTCAATAAGAAGCACTCTACCTTTGTGCTTACCGGCCAGACCAACCAGCATATTACAAAATCATAACCATGTTCAAAGCGCGAGGCCTCATGGATACGAGTTACTGCTATTCCGAAAGAGCCAATCGAGTTCGACCCAAAAAAGAAGAATATTCTCATTGTGGATGATCTGAGAGAAAAAGCAGAACGGTCAAATTATTTCGGCCACCTGATCAGAGAAGGGAGTCACCACGACAACACTACATTCATCCTCGTATCTTATTGGTATTGAGGAAGTGGAGATGCATGTCGCCAGCATTTACAACTGGGCATGTTTCCAGCTGGCAAAAAAGCAATCCACAGCTTAAGTTGTTAATTTATGGAGGTCTATAACAACGTGACCAGCGAACAATATAGAACCCTAATAGTTTATCTATTTCTGGCACATTACATTGATCCACGTTTGCAAATTAGATACGGAGAGTGGGGACTCATATACCCAAACAAAGCTGAGATATAAAAAATGGTAAACATATTTGGACATGATATTAAGCCTGATGGCACTATAAACTAACATGGCTGAATGTGGCCAATTGGGCCTGAAGGAGACCTAGGCCATTTTGGTCCTAAAGGAAAACCTGGATAGCAAGTACTTGCCAGTGCTTCTGGTCCCAAAGGGGATCCAGGAGAGCATGAATCTTCCAGTGCTTCTGTTCCTGACGTTGACCCAGGAGATCAAGGATCTGGAGAGAAAAACATAACTATTGCACCTGATAGAGGTATTTCTCAAAATAAGAATGGATTATTGATCTCTCCAATGACGCTTCTATGGGACGTCTCAGCTAGTGCCTATAACAAGGCAATACTGAAGGACCCTCCAGAGAAATACCGTGACCAGTATATCACCACAACATATGATGGTTGGAATAGGTTTGCTATGTTCTTTCCTGCAACACTCCCAAAGGAGGGTCACTTGAGGATAAAAATCGAAGGCAACGTGGCAAGAGATCCCAAAAAGCCATATCAGTATGTCAAGACCAGTGATATGATCAAAGGACAGGAGTGGGAGTTACCTAGTATTTATGGGGACATATGACCATATTAAAGAGATGATCCTTGGAAGATCGACATGGATAAAGTAGACCCACAGCTATACCTACACTAAACAAAACCTATACTATGTCTGAGTCTGGGGCAGACTACCAAGGCATTGGAACAGGCCTCTTAGTGACTGTGATCGCAGCACTTGACACCTAAGGCTCCAAATTGGGTTTGCAGTATTAAGTATTTGTCCCCATGAGCCGGTAGTTGTGAGAGATGAAAATTACTTTTTCTTAAAACAACATAAAATTACAAAAAATTTTTCAAAACAATAACGAACTTTAAATTTAAAAATATAATAATTTTTAACGTCAGTCGAATTCGTATTTGTATTTAAGATTATCAGATTATCGAATTACTTGCTAATATAATTTTAAAAAGACATGCAATTCTTTACATAGACAAAGTATGTTTTAGTAAATACGTATACAATTGTCTTAGAAAATAAGTAGATACTAAGAAAAACCAATAGTTGGAAACTATCATTACTTAGGTAAAAAAAGATAGCATGTACCTTAATTATTATTATATATTTATTATTATTATTATTTTATAACTAAATAAAAAACTCTTGAGAGAGAACCTCTTGGGATTGAAATTCATCTGGCCCCAAGAGGGTTATAGTTATATCACAGGCTACTACATTCTTATCCTCTTGATGGATATTATTCGAGAAGCAGTTCTCCCTGATTATGATGTTTTTACCAACATGCCACATTAGCCGGCACATAATGACAAGCACAGTGTGACGCAAGCCTGGGGTTAGAGAACTCCTTCCAGATTTCAGTTTATGTTTGCCCAAATTCGCCCTAATTCCTGTGCACCACGATATTACTTGTAATCAATTTCTTATTTAAATATCAGACTATCAGCTGTGTTGAATACTTATGGCGGGCAAAACTGATTGAGTTCGATTTCCGGTTATGGAGTTTTTTTAACCCTTGTGGTGCATCAAGCTTCTTTTTTTAATTTTTAGTTGTAATTAAGAATAAATAAAAAAAAGTTTTGATAGCGGGGAAGATTCAACTCATACCACCGAAGTGACTGGTGTCTTAAAACCACATTTGATAATATATATATATATATATATATATATATATATATTATCAAAAAATGAATATATATACATATATAT
>JAUZNK010025097.1:42419-53843 GCA_035046665.1 Euphysa ruthae | reverse complement strand
AAGAAAGCTTAAACATTACGATTTTTAAAACAAAATACATAACAACGCAAACTGTATACTGTGTGTTAGTTGGTCCATCATCAGAAATAGTCCTCCTTATAACCCAAATTTAATGAGATGCCCTCTGTGTCTTATTGCAAAGACCGATATAGTTGAGTATCCCTTTGATAATCTCTTAAATAAAAGATCAGAGCTCGTTTCTAAACAAGTTTCAACTTTGCCAATTCGACTCTAAAGATTAGATGAACTGAAGAAAACTGAAAAACTGGAAAACATTCCCTGTACATATTGTTATTTTCAAATAATGATACGGCTGAATGATTGCTACTAGGCATGAAACTCTGAGCACCATACATAGCTGTATTTTTTGCATCTTATTAATTTAATATATATATATATATATATATACATTTTTTAAAAGCTTTTGGCAATTTCCAAAAAAGTTATTGACAGAATCTTAATAATTAGCGAGCACAATCTTCTTTAGTAAAAGAGGACAACCTTTTTTAAAAGATTTGCTGAAATATTGTTGAGACACATCACGTGTAAGCTGTAAACATTTTGACGTAATAATTTTTTTTTATTTTACCCAAGAGGAGATGAGCTTTAGAGAGTTTCATACAGATTTATTGACTTATCTTTTCTTATAAAAGTATTAGGAATATTCACTGTTATGATTGCAAGAAATTTCAGTTTACTTTCTACCATAAAAGATTTATTTGTTTACAAAAGCCTTCTTTTAACAAATCTTTTCTTTCTCGTTTTCAAAAGCATTAAGTTTCAATTTGATAATGTAATGTTATCGATTATCTATTTTTGATTTCCATTTCTAGAAATTTAAATAGATGAACTAATAAATAGAAAAATTTAACAACTGTTACTATGATGTTGATATGCAGGTTAGGGTTAGGGTTACTAGTTACATTCTATAAAATAGTATATACATTTCTAAAATATTTAAAGTGACTTACATAAAGAATACAATGCAGGGATATAATGATATTTATTACTTTTATTTAAAATTAGAGTAGTCGCTAAAACAATCCAAAAAATTACGAACAGCAGAGTAGATGAATTGGTACTGCTCCTGAAATATGAAAAAAATTTCTAGTGAATTAGACAATGTCATGTAACTTTTATTCAATATCTTTTTATGTTTATTCAATGAATATTTTTGTACTTATATCAGGATGGCGGTGTGACACCAAAACATTAATGTTTAAGAAGAACAAAAAAAAAAGAGACCCTGTTGCTTTTTGTAATTGAATCTTTAATTTGGTCCACAAACTAAATCAGATTTAAAAATAATTTTAAGTACCAAACGAAGATAGTTATTAATAAGTTTATTTATATCATATTTTGAAAACTATTTTTTAAAAATCAGATCTTTTAGGATTGAGAATATCAATCAAATTAACCTAAATTAACCAGAAAAATTAAACAAATTTTTTTAAACAAAAGTGAATATACCAGTGTTTGAACAAGTGCTTTGCGCTGCGTTCTCATTGCTCGAACAGTTTGAAAGACATCCACAACCCCTTCCAGTTTTAATCTTTCCAAACAGTACATTAGTGCAGATAGTGATCCACTTCTACCTGACCCATCACTAAAAAAATTATTAGCTAAACAAACCCTATTGATATTTTCCAGATTAAAAGCTACAGTAAGATACAGTTAGACACAGTCAGATGCAGTGAGATACAGCAGAATGCAGTAAGATACAGTAAGATGCAGTAGGGTACATTAAGATACAGTAAGATGCAGTAAGACGCAGTAAGAAGCAGTAAGATGCAGTAAGACACAGTAAGATGCAGTAAGATACAGTAAGATACAGTAAGACACAGTAAGATGCAGTAAGATGCAGTAAGATACAGTATCTATAAAGATAAATTCTAATTTTAACTTTGGTTTAATGAACACAGAGTAGTATAGCTCTGAAATTACTCTGGTTTTGAAAAATGGTAAAAAGTGTTCTAGTATTCAATTCTAGTTCTGAAGGTAAATTCAAAATTTAGTCATTTAGGACGGTTAAAACGTTTTAGGGTGGTTTATCATTCATTTGTAAAATATTGCTGAATGAAAAAACATGACAGTGAAAAAATTAAAAAGAAAACAAGAAAACCTACAAAATGAAAACTATAAATAACATAAAATATTTAAAACTAAAATGGCAAAATGGCCCCCACTTAATGGCAAGGCGTTTCTTAAAATATATATATATTTATTAAATCAAAACCTGCAATGTATAACAATAGAACTATTTCCAGAGGCTTGTTGCGATTTCTGCAACTGTCCAATCATTTCCAAGACGTTAACTTGCTCGGGAGCACCTTCCACTGGCCAATCAAAATACATAAAATGAAATACAACACGCGATTCGCCATTCTAAATATAAAATATGGAACCCTTTCATATGCAAATGAAGCAAATGAAGCAAATGTGTAATGCACCTTGAAGTAACATTTTTTTATGAATGAAGTATTTTGTGAATATTCATAACAATAGGCATTGAATTAAATATTTATTTTTTCTTTAATTTTCCAAAATCCCTTTTGTGGCATATTTTAATAAATAATACTAATCTACTAATAAATCTACTGAAATTTAAGACATGATATTTTTTTATCAAAAGTTAACAGACTAATCAGCTTTTTGTTTTTTTTTTTTCAACCAAAAAATTGAAAAATTGAAAAGGAGGAGTATTTAAAAATTTCATCATGTTGACAGAGTGCAATATCAAAACAAAAATTACAAATATGAATCGTCATGGCAATAGTTTTAAAATAATTTCCTACCTTTGAATTAGTAACCCTGAACTCACGTGTGATGAAGCCATTCTTTTCATCTTCAAGTAATATTTGGACACGTAGTAAACCAAACATAGCCGGGTCGTTGTTGATTGGCCAGTATGGGTAGCAATGGTGCTAAAAATAATGGACAGGTTAAACAGAAAGAAAATAACATATACACATAAAAAGGAATTTATATCATGAAAATAAAAAAAATTTATGTCAGTTTATTACATTTATTACATAATATTACAATAAAAAAAGTGTCTTATATATAATTTTTTAGTATAGATGAATATGGTGGGACAGATTACATACCATATCTCTTTCTTTAGGGCTTGATAACATTACAATTGAAAAAACTTCATATTCCCAAACCATTCTCCAAAAATCTTGAATTGAGCTTTCTAGCGGAGCTTGTGTTAGTATATATGCCTCACGTTGTTGGTATCCCTAACAGAAAACCAGTTTGATATAAGGTTTGACTTGAAATAAAAATTCTTTAAAAAATTATATATAATTATATAAAAATTAATAAAATCAGACTTTCCACAGCAATTTTATGTTAAAAAATTCTCTAAATTTAAAAAAAAAAAAACCTCTAAAAAGCCTACCTTTGGTTAACGCTAACTTATGGGAACACTTTTATTAAAATAATAAAGCAAAGATAAATTGTAAATTGAATCAAAATTACCCACGCAAATTACAAAGAAAATCCCAGTACTTATTTATGCTAATATTAGGCTCAAATTTCGTAGGGATTAGCTGAAAATTAATATGATACGTACGCATAAATACGTAGATGATCTGTTTTAGTTTTTCAATTAAATCAATTGTAATTTTAATAGATTTGTTTTAGTTATCCGATCAGCACAATAAACCTGCCATACATTCCAAATCTTATTCAAACTTTAAAACTTTCATCACAATGCTCAAATAATTTGTTTATTTGTTTCATAACTTCTCTGGCATCTGAAAGAAATTTTCTCTGAATGATAAAAACAACGTCTATCGCATTAAACGTAAATATTGCCTATAAAGCAATTAAGATTAAGAAATTCATAGAGGAACATCACCGAGATTCACCAGAAAAAGACCATACCTTCGACTGGGAAAATAAATCTATCGCTGACAACAAAACACGACTTTTAAAGAATCTGTTTCCTCCATAAACGAACCAATCAAATCAATCATGTGTCCTACACTCTTCCCGAAAACACATCGCTCTCCAACAGTTCGCGTTATAAATGACCAAATATAGTGTTTCTTTTCAACTCCTTAATTGCCCTCTACAGTCTAAGTAGTCATATTAATAATCATTATTTTGAGCCTATTAGCAACCTTATACCTAGTAACACTACGAATGAAAACGGAAGCAAGTTGTTTCTCAAAATTTTCAATTAATCATTACTTTTAGAATTTCGAGGCTACAAACCTATCTAAATGTTAAGATTTCATTTGTAATTTGCCTGAGGGTGGGAGCAGGTTGTCTGCTAAAACTTTGCTAAAAATAAATATCTTGAGTTTTTTACTTTGTTCAAAAAATTTTGATATGAAATTACTTAACATGGCCAACAATGACCAACGACAACAACACCAACAACTACAACAACAACAACAATCTGATCAAATTCTTGCTAACCCAAGTTGTGATGAAGAAATTTTATGTACTTTGAAATAGCAAAAGAAAAAAAAAAAAGTAGACCTTTCCAAACAAGAATAAGGCCACACGTAATACTAATAATTTAACAATTGGCCTCACTTACGTCAACAAAACTTGCATTTATGTAATCAGATCCTTCTACATTAGGATAAGGCCACAATTTAACTCTTGTTGATTCATCTAAAAGTAATTAAGTAACGTGTTTTACCTAAACATATTATTCCAATGGTAATTTATTGGATATTATATTGGATTCATAAATAGCCAAATTCCCAAAACTGATAACTTCTGAAACTACTTTCCCAATAATTCCAAGAAAGTTTACAAGCACCCAAAACTATCAAAAAAACAAAAATGTCTACTATAAAATATAGGCAGCTTAATAACTTTAATCATTTTTGTATTTGTATAAAGCAAAAAAAAAATAAAATTATTTTCTGCATAACAAAATTTATGTGATTATTTTAAAAGACTTCCACACCAACACGTAACATTTCTACGATAAATATTTTCTTAATAAGTTTCGAGTATGAGTTTGTCAAACGAAAGTAAGAGTTGAAGTAATCGGTTTCATTTGACTTTATCAAAAAGACGCGTTGATCATTTACCAAAACTACAAAGTATACAACTTACATGGCACTATTTCAGCAAAGCGATTTTTTTCTGAGTTTATTGACAAGATGGCAGCTTCATACTGATTACTATCGTCTGTATTTAAACCAAGCCGCTAAAATTATCAATAAAAAAGTTAATTTTTGTAAACGCATGATAAGATTAAAAAAGAGTTGAAGCAAAAAGAATATTTTTTTTTAAATCTATCCATTAGAAATTGATCGCACAAATCTCATGTTACCCACCAAAAATTGTGCACAAATTTCTTTTGTCTCAGATAATGTCATTAAATCAAAAAAGACCCTGTTAAAAGTCAAAAATAAAAAACTTAAGCATATTTTCTTTGAGAAAATTTTTCTACCTCATGTAATACCTCATGTATCAGCTAATTTCAAAAGATTTTATATCAGACCAAATGAATTTTTTTGTGCGCTTCTTTATGGTAGAAAACAAATACTTAATGCATTTTTTTATGCACTAAACTAAAAACTGTATTATCTTTATCTAATATGTGATATATTATTGTAGTACAAAAAAAATTCATTTTCTACGTCAGCATTATAAATTTTATTGGCAAAAATAAAAAAAAAATTGTCAAGGGTATCGAACCTACTGTTTTACAGAAATAACACTGATAGGCTTCTTAACACAACAAACACTATTGTTTTAAGAATTAGGGATGTCGTTGACATCTTACCTCAAATTCCTCCTGCATATAAGTTCGAGCAGAAGTTGGGTTAAGATTGTCCAAGTGTTTGATTCGTGTTTGTAATTCTCCTGCAGACATCTCTGTATTACCACAAGATACTGCTTCAAGTAGAGAATTGTATATAAACACATATTGAGCCTGGAGAAACAAACAAAGAATAAAAAAAAATTTCATCCAGAAAATTTACGGCAAAAACTTGAAATAGATTACAAAGTTTCTTAATATTTTAAACAATTAAATTTGCAGAAAATACAATACTGACTTTATTGAGCTATTTTCATGGACATTAAATACAAAACCCAATACTTCAGGGTCGAGGGAGGAGGGAGAGTTTATTTGAGTGGGCTGTTTATTTGAGATAGACACTTGCATTTTAATATGTATCTAAATGCGATATAATCTTTCTCATAAAACTATTATAGAATTGTTTCCAGCATTACTTTGAAATAATTTACTTTTAAGAGCCACAGTTCAAATAAGGCCTTGCTGTCACTCACCTCGGTTTGTACCATTAAGTTCCTCTGTGAACGTATATGTGTAACACAGCCAAAGACATCAACTGCCTTCTCTAATAATATTTGATCTAACATTGCATCTATTGTGATATAAGTTCCTGTCCTACCAACACCAGCCCTATAAAAAAGTTTTAGAACTAATTCATTTCATCCTTGGAGAGCATCCCGGTTTTTCCATTTTTAGAAAAAAAAAACAATTTAAAAACGAAAGTTCTTTGCTAAGAAAAATCTGAAATCATCCTATAATCTGAAATCATCCTAAAATCTGAAATCATCC
This sequence comes from Euphysa ruthae, assembly GCA_035046665.1. Lineage (NCBI taxonomy): Eukaryota > Metazoa > Cnidaria > Hydrozoa > Anthoathecata > Corymorphidae > Euphysa > Euphysa ruthae. The sequence goes on along the minus strand of JAUZNK010025097.1, from coordinate 47,278 downwards.
TAAAATCTGAAATCATCCTAAAATCTGAAATCATCCTATAATTGCTTTTCCTCTGTATAATAATTTTTATATTAAAAAATTAAATATTCAAAAAATATTAATTTATGAGAAATATGATTAACTCTTTCGACACTGCGCCTCTTAAAATCGTTCCCTCAGGAACGATACATATAAACTGTTGCTATGGCTACAATTTTTCGTCAACTGACTATATTTTGGTATCATAAGAATGCTCTGTAAAAAACCAATCAAATGATGGCAAAAGATAATCTATATTGTTACTTAAAGTAGAGATATAGACTTCAAAACTTTATGCAATATCAAAAACAAAATGGCTTCCACAGATTACCGCAAATTTACAGCAAAATTCTTCTGTTACGCTTTGATCTGTTATTTCAGAACTATGATATTAATGATCACAAAATTTTTACAAAAGCTTCTCAATACATGTGGGTAACTTTTTTTTCATACAAAACTTTTGATATTTCTTACTTCACATTCTAGAAGTATTATCTTTTAATTAAAAATTAAAAAAAAAAAACACTAAAATTACCTTATTTTATCCACCATTTTGAATTTTGTTGTGGAAAAAAAAAATTTTTTTTTTTAGATTTTCTAATAGCCTGTTATATTGGTGTTATTTTGATGTACAGGTTTACATGGTTTAAAAAAAGTCATTTACCACAAATTTACCTGTTTTTAATTACTCTGAAAAACCCATCAATATACGTAGTATCGAAAAAGTTAAGAGATCTAAATTTAGCTAACAATCAAAAATCTCTATAAATTCCCGTTTCCAAAGTGACAGTCCTAACAATTTATTTCCAGTAAAGCACTTAGTAACTTACTTAGTGACCAATAAGAAGCTGTAGACAAATAACTTTTAAAAATAAATATTTTCATACAAAAAAACTTTTTAAATTAAAAAAGCCTAATCTGGCCAAAAGTTTAAAAATATAAATATAAAATATTTTAGAAAAAAAATTTTAACACAAGAAAAAATTACCATACTTGGGCAAGTACCAAAATACATATTAAGCTTCTAATGACAGAACAAAAATAGAAATGTGAGAAGAACTTCACAGAATCAGTAAAAGCATTTAAAACAGAGCAGACTTTGTCAGAGTTCCAATAACTACTGTCAATACAATCTATCAATGCTGAGAGAAATACCGATAAATATACTTACGAGCAATGTAATACAATAGGTCCAGCATCATTCTCGGATATTGACCGCACACGCTTAATGAACTGTAAAAGTGGCGTAGCAAACTGTGGAACTCCATGGTCTGGCCAGCTTAAGAATTGGTATTGAGTCACCTCACGCGAAGTTTGCTGATCAGAAGATTTAACCTAAATAGTATTTTTCATTACATACCTGTTTGGAGTTTTTTTGAAAGCGAATGATAAATGGTCATATTTTTAAAGGTCAACCTCTACATCAACCTCTCTAACTACAAATTATAAAAAAAATATTATTTAGCAGTAGACCTAAATTAAATTAAAGCATTTAAAAACTTTTTAAGAAGCTTTTCGTTTACAAGATTTCGCCAAAGAAACCAAATGAATAAAATGCTATCATATAAATCGTACAAATAGCAAAAAAAAAAAAAATATATATATATCACCTTTCATAATCATAAGAAATTGTTAAAACTTTATTCCAATAGAAAACAACTTTATATTTAGTAGTCACAGTTATTATGTCCTGATTTTTGTTACAAGTGAATATACAGCTTAAACGGGGTTCGGGCCATTGAAAATTCTAAAGCCATGTGCATTATGGGTAAACACTCAAGTATCCTCTATTGTTTTAACTTCCCAGGAATATATCCTTAAATATCATTTAAATGAGGATCTATTAAAGTAATAAAATTTAATGACTTTGATGTTTTTGAGATTATTTAATAAGCTAAGTAAGTACTAATGAAAAAATCTGTGTGCAGAGCGATGATGAAAATACAACAATGTAACAATGTCAGGAAGACAGCGCAAAAACATACTGAGAATTTTAATTACCAACAGGTTTTGATTTTGAATTTTGGGCTGTCTCTCAGTATTAACAAAGAGGCTAACAAATTCACTGATCTTTCTGTGTTTCTGTGTATTAAGTTTTAAAATATTTATTATATCCACCACAAAGATTTAACAACATTGATTATGCCACAGAGATTTTTATTTGATTTTTACATAAAATAAACATTCTGTGTTGACTTCAAGCATGAAACAATTTTGCCTAACAGTAAAAAGGAATCTTTAACCTTCATAGGTAAAAAAAATTTTTGAAATAAAAATCTAGGTGCAACCAATGCTTTTCACAGTAACGAATAATATAATTACTGAATCACAAATCACAAAAATTAAAGGCCTACTAGAGACCTACAAATTTAGGAATAACCTATTTCATTTTTATTTTTTATTAGACAAAACACATAAGGTAAAAAACCAAATTTTTATACTCTTTTCTACCAGGCAAAAATTGGCAAATGCTGCATCACTAGACCATGGGATAAAAATACTCAAATAAAGCAAACTTTTATAACAGGTAAAAGACTAAAAGCTCAAAATCTCTGGGAAAAACTTTGATCTCCTATTTTTTTATGAGATAAAGTTTGAAAATTTCCAAAGAATTCCGGAAAGATCCAGTTTCAAATTATTTGCAATGAATTAGTTATAGCAGTTTTTACTGGCAACTGATGTCAAGGACTTTCGTTGTTTTCAGAATAATCTCTCCTTTAACAGACATACTGTCTCACCAATTATATAATAAATAATAAAATACTCTTAACAGGTACACTATGTACTAGATTAAGTTTTATATAAGCAGAAATATGTTATGAAGTATACAATTACTTTTTGGACAAGTTCGATTTCAAAAAAAAAATTTTTTTGAGATGAAATTAGACAAAGTTTTATGAAAGTTAGTTTATGGCAATTATGCAAAACGGTTTTGATTATAATTTAACTGAGGTGGATCTATATGACTACACTGGATAGACCTATGTAAAAAAATTTCTAGAGGGAATTAAAATAGCTCTTTTTATAACAGCATTTCATATTTAACATTTATTATAATTTCATATATCATGAGAAGTAGGGTAGCTTTCTCAGACAAAAAATTTGATTGCATAGAAAATATAATGTCAACACAAAATAAGTTTTTATTTGACTCATGTGAAAAAGTTTATTAACATTTGTAAGATTAAGTGGCAACAGCTTCAGAAGTACCGCCGATTACATTTCGTAACTAAATTGGAAATATAACCATATTTGAAAAAAAAAAATGGAATTGGAAAAATAGGACAACTTCATCATAAAGTAATACAAAAAATTTTCTCACCAGCTGTATCTTGAATTTTCTGACGACGTAATCAGCAAGTTCCATCTCGTCAATTATTTCTATGCGAACGTTTCCATGACGTTGAAACTTTTCTGCTATTGAGGGCCAATACTTTTGACATTTGATCTAATAAAGAAACAAGCCTTTCCTATTAAAACCAGCGAAGACAAAATTATTTTGATTTAACATAACTTTTATAAAAGAAAAGAGATGATTTATGTATTTGAATAATTTATGCATTTGAATTCATTATCTACCTACTTCAAGTTGATTTGTTAAAACTTCCCCTTTATATGCTATGAATTAGATTTCTTTCAATCAATGAGAAGCAAACATGCTATTATAAACAATTTGTGAATAGTGAATTACTAAAACTTCTAAACCTTTTTGTGTTCTTGAGAGAATCATTCTTTGAGTCCTTTGTTTTGTTTCTATAACAAACTTCTCTTCGCAGAGTTGATATATTCGAACAAAATAAGCATCAAAAAGTGAAATTTTCATAACAAATGTAAAACAACAAATCTGCATCCATGATTTTTTTTTCAGATTCAAACTGAGAAACAAATTTCACTAACTTTTGGATTTTTTAAAAAACTCTAAAAAAACTTGCTTAACAGTGGAAAAATGGTCATGTACATAAACAAATCATTTTGATACGTGAAAGTAAATTTGATATATTTTTTTAGACTCTAAAATATATACGGTGCCTATGCCAAATTTTAAACGACAAAAATTCTTACACAAAACTAATCAAATATACTTGCATCAATCCCTGCATCAACTCACTGAATTACTAAATTCAAAAGGATTAAATATAAATTACATCAATGACTTACCCTGCTTCTCTCCACTAGGTTGGTTACCATGACAATTGTCTCCGCATTCTGCTCCCATACCATCCTCCAAAAGTCATTAAATGCAGCCAGAACAGGCCCTAGAAATAACCAACTGAAAAGTCACTAAATGCATTAAAAACAGGTCGTGACATATTTTTTGAGAAAAGTCATTAATAGCATCCAAAACAGGTCCAGAAACAATAAATATTAAAATATTTTTTTATTGTTTTCATCAGTTTCTACGAAATATATATTCCTTTATAAATTTTTCTTTTAACTTCTTGGCTGCCATCCTCTGAACAATCAGGAATACAAAATCTATATAAAACAAAATCACCAAAAAAGTGCAGCTAAAATAATAGAACACCAGAGCTTAAAAAATTCAGGGAATAAAACATCGAGATGCAAAAACAACCAGGTTAATGGTTGGCAAAATTTTACTACATTAAACCAATAAAACTTTGATGAATTTCCATATTTTAAAATATATGGTGGTAGAGTTTATGCCATAGCCCTTACATCTGTTTATCAGCTTATTTCCGAATTTCAACGCACAAACAACTTCATGATGTTTACAACGCACAAAAACTTCATGATGTTTACGACGCACAAACAACTTCATGATGTTTACAGCGCACAAACAACTTCATGATGTTTACAGCGCACAAACAACTTCATGATGT
>JAUZNK010025097.1:0-36627 GCA_035046665.1 Euphysa ruthae | reverse complement strand
AGTAAACATACGTGAATTTACCTTATAAAATTTAAGGTATTTATAAGTAAACATACGTGAATTTACCTTATAAAATTTAAGGTATTTATAAGTAAACATACGTGAATTTACCTTATAAGTTTCTATTTCTCATTTGAATAATCATAAATACAATGAAATTTAATAAATTTAAATTTATTAAGAATAAATTTCAGAATAAACTAAGAAATAACAATAAAAAACTGAAAATAAAACATACTGTAATCACTAGAAATAAACCCATTAGAAGTAGGTGATAGTGGTGCAGCATCTACCTCATGAATAGGAGATGAATCACGATTTGCCAACTTTATAAAACCATTGTTAGTATTTTCCGTACTCGCGCTTTTTAACCTTTTCTTCCTAAAATGAAAATAATGAGTATTGCTTTTGTAAAGTTTCCTAGTTTTCTACTGGTACTAAGCATAATATTTTTGAAAGCTCCAACACTTTTATCTTGTTGATCTCTTTATAATTTCTTTTAAATATTTATTGGAAATGGAAAGAATTTATGACATCAATCTATGACAAAAATCCTAAGACTATGTAAGTTATAAGTTTATGTTTAAAGGATGGCCTAGATTTAGATATAAATTCCTAATTTGAAACTGACAAACTGGTAATATCTCACCCCTATTAACCTACACAAAGGCCACACTATTTTTTACAATCAAACATGGATTTACATTAGGCATGAATAACAGAACTGGAATTGCAATTGATCAAGTATACGGTCAATAAATTTCACAAAATAATATTTTACCTTGATATATAAATGAATACCAACACTATTATAACAATAAGGACTACAGCTGAAAAAACTCCACCGAGAATTGCACCTGTATTTGAACTTGAATCTTCTTGAATAACTTTACCTGAAGATATTTCAATCAGAGTTAAAACGCTGTGGAGATAATGTGAAATGAATAAAATCGAATTTGAAATTAAAAAAAAAAAAAATGAATTAAAAAATTCTTTGCAAGTCAAAAAATTAGATTTATTAAAGGCCATTGAAGTTTGAATCTTGTCATTGTTTATTAATGTAAATTAACGGACTTCAGGGAGCTACATTGAAAAAAGAAAAGAAAAAAAGCTATGAAATTTTCAAACCCGTCTGAACATTATGATCAAAAACAATATTTTATAAAACTTTTGCAGAAACATAACTTAATTTCTCACAAATACCCTGACTTGCATAATTGTTAAAAATGACTCATATGCAATAATAACAATCTCTGCTAAATGAATAAAATTTTTAAAAAAATTACCTGATAACATTACATAAAGTTTAAGTGGAATCAAAATATTGGCATATCCTGGTTATTTAGCGCTTTATCATTACAGCTAAACTTCATGTCAAAGTATGTTAAAAAAATTATTATTTTGATATCGTTCTATTTGCCCATTGTTTAAAAACGTCAATCAAAAATGATTTTATCGTTACAATCAACCAATGAAAATGTACAATGTCGAATATTTGTAATAACCCACCAATAAAAATCTTTATAATTATTATGACTGATGGGAAAATGACATAATTGCTACTTTAAAACTGAAATAACAATTGAAAAGAAAGAAACCGATTGGTTTAGTTTGTTTAAATCCAGGTATGAGGGTGCATGAACAGAGGACATTATTATAGAGGTATCAAATGAAATTTTGAAAAAACCTTGCATATGCATCTTCTCATAAAGTTTTATATTTGCATCAAATTATTTATGTTTCAGAAACTAGGCAAAGGATACTACTTATCTGGAAAAACAGATACTTCTGTTCTGGAGAAAGATATGTTTTCTTACCTGGAGGAACACTGGTCCTCACTTTGAGCATAGGAGCAGATTTAGAACTACCTGACTTTGTATGTGCTTTAACTGAGATGCTGTAATCTGAGTTTGGATTCAAATTGTCCAGCGTGTAAAAGAATGTTTTATTGTACAGTTGTCTATTAACATCTACTGAGAAACTCCCACTTTTATTTGTGTATATTAAAGAGAACCTACGCAATATCCCGTTAATCTTTGTAGGGCGCGTCCATTGCAAAAAAAATTGGCTGTGTGTTTTCTTCAATATGTTAAAACTATTAGGTACATCGGGAACTAAAAAAAGGTAAAAAAAAGGTAAAAAAAGGTAAAAAAAATTTATTAGTCAGGTGCAAGAATAAGTCACTTTTTGAATTCACAGAAATATTCCAAAAGCAAAACTTAGTGTCCGGTTCTGTTCAGGGCTAAAACAAATTAGGGAAACGAGACCGAAGGAGATATTGCCCCAAAGTTTGGAAAAATACTAGATATTAGAACATGGTGTTCAAATTATAACATGGTGTTCAAATTATATAGGAAATTCATAGCTCCAGCTTTATGAGGAGTTCAAAAATAAAGTGCACGATGAATTTTATGCTAAACAGAAAAAAAAAAACTTTATTAGCCTCAGAGTTAGCCATCCTACTAAATGTAATATAGGAATCAAGCTAAGTAAATTGATATAAAAGGCTAACAATCATCACTAAGCCAAGCAAACTATAAACATCACACATCGAAGTGGTAATTGACATGTTCGATAATTTATTAGTTATGTATATTATTTAACAGTCGTTGAAAAACATGACCTACCTCCTTCATGCATAATAAATTTTTCAGGTGTGGAATAATTGCCCCATTTCAAACTATTGCCACTTGCTTCACGAATTGATATATCATAGTTAGAATATGGTGTCATTGTTGTAATCAAAAAATTACGCCCCAGCGATTTATCAGGAACTTGCTCTACAAAGCTTTCTTTAATTCTGTTGTTGTCTTCCTTTGATTTTCTACGAAATCGAAACTGATACATCGTAATGGGACCAGAAATTTGATGAGGTGGAAGCCATTCTACACGAATTGAGTGGTAATTAATTATAAGAACTTTGACTTCTCTGGGAACACTAGGAGCTAAATAACAAAAAAAAAACATTTACATGACATATTTTCACGATTCTAAAATAATTCAATGTGCAATTTAATAAAAATAATGTATTCCTAAAATAAGGTATTTTTATTTTTTGTATAAAAAAAAATGCAATCCAGAAAAATGTTTTTAAATTTTGATTAAAAATTTGTTAGCAACACCCTTGAACACCCTTTACACCATTAAAAAAAAAATTAAATTCTCAATTCAAAATTCAATTCTCATACAAAATATTCATAGATAAATTTTCCAGAAAAAAAAAAGAAGGTATGAAAGCTTAAGTGCTTATACGCAATAAGAGTCTAAAATAACAACGTTATCATGTTTGTAATAGAGTAAGGATTTTTCATGGCAATAAATAAGTACATATCACACTAAACGGTTTAGAGGTCATTCTTTTTATTTAAATTATCAACAAACCATTATCAAATTTTTATCCAAAAATTATAAAATAGAAGCTGTAAATTTACCGTAAAATTATAGAGGTTATTGGTGTGAGGAATTGCTTTAAAGATAACCTTCCAAAGAAAGTAATAGCTCACAACTATAAAAATTAAAACAAAATAAAATTCACCTTTTGATTCAGTGACAGCTGTTACAATTTCGGACCATTCTCCCATTCCAACCATCGAAGATGCTCGCACAGCCGCTATGTATTCTGTGTATGCTTCAAGTTCATTGATTTCTTTGAATTTTTCCATACCCATATCTATAATGGTAGCATTTTCAAATGTTGTTGATGAACTTTTTTTGTAAAACTTTAACTCGTACTTTGTGATGAGACCATTGGGTTCATCGGGGGTTTCCCATTTCAGCGATAACGTTGACGATGAAATTACATTGATGTTAAAATCTGTTGGAATACCTGGAACTAAAAAACAAGAGAAAAAAATTATATTTCAAAGACTCATTTCAAGATTATTTTGAACTATATAGTGTTACCCAGACTTATTAAGCTGTTATTCTTTTTTTTAATTAAATGCTAATTTGTAAAATTTACTAAGAATTCATCGTGAGTCCTAAAGTTTATGTAATTTATTTTATAAAAAAAAAAACAGTTATTTAATAATTTTTGAAATTAAAAAGTAAAATTTTATAAGGTATAAAATTATTTAAAAATTTTTTTTTAGAGTTTTATAACGGTGGAGGCTTTTCTTAAGACCATACTATATCAGCTATTTTAAAAAATTTGACTTGGTAATTAATAAGAGAGTAAAATATTTACTAAAAAATTTTATATACACTAACTGAATAAATATTTCTGACATTGTGCAACTGTTTCGACAGTAACCCGAAACTAAAATGTCTTGTGCAAGGCGTTTAGGTTTTATCGGATTACATGGAAAAAATTTAAAAACAAGAATGAAATACTTGTAAAATGATTTGAATATAGATATTTCATTAACAACCAAAGCATAAAGTAGTAAATAGTTTTCTATAGAGAAAAAGAAAAAAACTAAGGATCAAAGAAAAATATAAATAAAATAGTCTGATCATTGAAAAAATTTCTTAAACATTTTGTCAACCTACAATCAAAATTAAAGTTTTCCATAAGGAAAGGGAAGTATTATGCCAGTAAGTAATTTAAGATCAGCGTTGAAATTTGTAATTATATTTGAAGGAACAAGAATTTTTGGCAGGTAGCTATATAAAAATGCCTGTTATGTTCCTGTAACAAAGTTTAAAAACAATTAATGAAGGAGCTTCAATAAAACATTAAATATGTTGTTTTTAGGTCTGAAATTACCATGTTTCAGGTCCTGGAGAATGGACCCAAAAATTTTTTTTAAATGCATTATTAAAGATCATATTTCCTAACATAATCAAAAATTCGACCCTAAATCCTCTAAAACCCTAGCAGTATAACTTCTACAGACAAGTCAAAAATCATTTTTGTAATTCTCGTGTCATAAATAGAGCTCAGGCCACCAAATCAAAAATTTTGGCAGTATTAGTGTTTACAAAAAATGGGAACTTTTTTCAAAAAATTCCAGAAAAAACTGATGAACGGTTACTGAGAAAACGCAATATGGACAAATGGGCAGAAGAATGAACAGACTCATAGGACTCCAATAGCTTTGCTACAAAAAAAAACTCTGAATATAAAAATATTTTTATATTATTAACTTTTTATTTTTCTTTTATTTGTTTTATTTATTTATTTATTTTTTTTACGATGTCTTTATTTATAATTCCTATTTTATAGGAAAAAAAACTTGCAAGAGCATAAAATATACATAAATAAACAACACCTTTAAAATCTATTAAACATCAAAAGTCTGAAAATTATGCTCACTTTGCCCGAAATACATACGCACATGGTTTTGATCGAACATGGCAAGAATGTAGCAAAATTTTAATAATTGGAATTTACTACGAACTTAATTACACTTGATATCATTTAACGCGTGACATTTAACGCGTGACATTTAACGCGTGACATTTAACGCGTGACATTTAACGCGTGACATTTAACGCGTGACATTTAACGTGTGACATTTAACGCGTGACATTTGATCATTTAATGTTTAGCTGAGAGAATGATTCTTAAATTTTATAGAAATAACTTTAATGCTGCTATTCATAAAGAGATAATCTTTCTTTATAGTGGGAAATTTAGACATCCAAAATTACTCAAACATGTTTTCAGAAGAGCATAAAACCTACACAAGACTTAACAAGCAAAGCTATGTAATCCAATTTCAAAATTTAAAAAATAAACTTATAAATACATCACTGCTAGGGAGTAATAATAATATTAATAATATTAATAATTGTTTTTGCATTGTTGTTTTCTCGATAGATTTCAAATATTTTGACTCTTATCTATCTAAGGAGCGTGCTTTTATGATTATAAACCTCCGGAATATTTTTAGAATCTTTTACAATCAATGTCATAATAGCTCATTCCTTTTTAATTTCTGTACTGTCAGCAAGAATTATTTGGAAAGAATAGCCAATATGTGTTAATATTTAAAAAAATTTTAGTAATTTGCAGGTAAGTGTAAAAATCAATCATATTTTTTATTTAACTGGTAATTTACAAAGTGGCCACACCTAGGAACACCATAAATTTTGAAAAAAAAAGAAAGTAGAAAATAAAAAGTATTAAAAATTTCATAATTAAAGTCTGAAAATTTGTTATTACGTTTTTTCAATGTAAAAACATAATCATAGTTTTTGTTCATAGAACAATGACGTTGCAATGACACAAATGATTGAAAAACCCAAAAATATAATTTTCTGTTAATGTAACAAAAAATTGAAATAAATATTTAATTAAATATTAATTATTAATTCATTTATTAATTATTAATTATAAAGTATTAACAAATTAAGACAAATCTTCTTATGAATACAAATTATAATTTTTTACAGAATATATATTGATTCATAAGATCCATTCTATATCATTACAGCTGCATATTTATTTCATGTCATGTAGTGCTATAAAAGATTAAATATTTTTGAGTTTCTTTTACAACCCTGAGCTGTTAAAGAAACTCAAAAAAAAAAAATAATAATAATGAGGCAAATTGTGAGGCTCATTCAGGGGCAATTTCAAATAACGTAATAACACTAATAGTCAAAAATACTTAGTATCACGGCGGCTTTAATAAATTATCAACAAAACCTTTATCATCATCAGCAAAACTGTGCTCTGATTAAAAATAAAATGTAGATATTAAAAAAAAAAAAAAAAAAAGAACGAGAAAAATTACGAGTCAAGGGTGAAACCTTGAGGAGTTATACTCAAAATTTCCTTTTTTTACATTTAACATTGAGTTATATCATTAAGAAAAATCTGATTAAGTATTTTCCTTGAATCTCACTAAAGTTTAATTTAAAAGAATTAATCCATGATTAACAGTATCTCATGAAGCAATTTATGATCAACATTATTTTATAGATTTTGTAAATCTATAAAAACACCGCATGCTTTAAAACTTTGATGAGTTCAGCTGTAATCATTTTTATGACATTTACTAAAGCATGATTTATGATTTAATATTTTGTTCTAAACCGTACTGTTACCATACCGTACTGTTTATCACGCATTAATTTATGTGTTGAAAGGAAATCAAATATTCTTTTGCATATACATCTTTGAAAAGTTTTACTTAAGAGAAATATTATATATCTTTATTTTAACGCAACAACTTTTTTAATGCGACAATACTTCAACTGTCTTTAATAACTTCCCTGGTCAAACTTCCTTAGTCAAATTAACTGAAGATTAAGTTAAAAATGGGATCAACTAATATGTGAATATTATACATTAATGTTATAATTGAAATAATAACTTACCTGAGAGCTTTATTTCATTTTCATTTTTTTATTTTCTTTATTTTTACTTGCTGATAACTTTAACAACTTCAGTTAGATCAATAATAATTATTATTGGTTATTATTATTATTATTAATAATTATTAAATATTATTTTTGTATAGTTGTATTCCTCGCTCTTTGTATGTATGATTCCTCCTCTTTTTCAAAAGCGTTTTAAATGGACTTTTTATATATAATATATAATATAATAACTTTGATGCACAAATCAGTGCTTAATTTATGATTAATTTACATAAAAGTTTCAATGAATACCTTCATCGATGAATAATACAACCACTTTAACACTACCAATATCTTACAACAAAATTAAAATATTATGTCGTACAGCCTCAGGGGCATTCTCATGCCAACTTGTAGTAACATAAGTTATACTTTTTAGCATTACATCAAAATGGCTGTAAAATTAAGAGAATTCTTTTTGCATTTAAAAGTTTATGTTTGCACCAAAATTCTCAAGAACTTTTTAATTTTTTTGTGGCTTTATTAGGATTTTATTGACGCTTTTCTTCACAAAAAACGGAATAATACAACCTTCAATGTAACAAGGTCTGTAGCTGTTATTACAAACCAATGTACCGTGTACGGCAACAAAACTAAAAATACAACTCTAGTAAATTTATATCGATAATAAATTTTTAGTGTATATGGTAAAGCAAGTTTTTACCGAATTCACCAAAAGTATAATAACAATGAGTAAGCAAAGTACTCTCTGTACTGCAATACTTTTTTTTTTAGATGAAAAGAAGAACAGTGCGTTAGTATATTTTTCATATTAATTAAAACCCTGTAAACAAAGCATAGAGCCATAACAACTATTTTTATTTTCACTCTTTCGATTTTTTTTTTTTAATATGTCTGACGATGAAATCTTGAAAAGTGCTTCTTCTAGATGGAATGTTCTCTCTCTTATTAAAATTTCTCCTGAACTTCCATATGAGGAAGAGTCTCGCATTGCTATTGGTAATAATATAAATACAAATAACTATACCTCTGTAGTCAATCTTATAAATAACTTAGAGTTACCAAACAGTTGGAAAATAGCTGAAATATGGTTTGACGACTGAAATAATTTCTGCTGTTGATAAGAGAGAGTATTCTTGTTCTCATATTTAAAAGGTTATTGATGTTTTTTTTGGGTTGACACTTGCAAGACCATATAGCTAGAGCTCTGTAAAAGTACTAATTGTTATAATATAGTATAGTATTTAAAAAATAGTTTATTTATGATGTAGGTTGTATATATTTATATATGCTCCAATATGACTTCATGTGACTTGTTTTGAAGCAATTAAATGTTGGCTTTGAAATAAGAAACTGGCCCGACATAAGCACCCCTGGCTTATAACATCAAGGTGCAGTAACTTTGGTAAGCAAGTCCAGATTATATGCTTTTATATATTCACAATAAAAGGTGTTGATTTGAAAGATTTGCCGGACAAAGGCTAAGAAGTCATTGTGAATTTCAATAAGCTGCATTCTTATAGATGTTGGTATATTGTATTTAATGCCCTACACACTTGCACATTTAGAGTATGGGTGTTTAAATAGATTTACAGCATGGATATGTGCTAAGGAGCGCATATATGATTAGAGAAGTTATTGTTTGAATTTATTCTTCTTTTAATAATTTGATAAATTTTTGATTATTCCTCTGTTGATTTAAGACATCTCTCAATTAAAGCTAAGGTGAACTTCTTTCTGGAATGATTCCTGGCTATTAATTGTATGTTATTTTTCCTCTATATTTAAAAGTGATTTTTAGCTTCTTTTGGAATTTTATTTGGTAAAATTAATTAATTTTCATTTTAGATTTAGAAAATTCAAAAATTCACGTTGTTAATGAAACTGTCGATATGCTAAGAACATTGAATAATAAGCTAAAATGCTATATCTGTGGTGGTGATGCTTCTAAAAGTGGAACACAATGCATTTTTTGTAAAAAGTTCATTGACCCAAGTTGCCATGGAAGTCTTTTTGGTGATGGGTATGTGTCATGTATCAATTGTACAAGTAAGTTTTTTAGACTTACGTTTTATGACTTATTTTTTTTATATGATGTAATAATAAATTTACTTTATTTGAATTACCAGAAGTCGGATAAATGAGGTAATCTCAAAAGTGTAAACCATTAGTAAACGAGTTAAAAACGACAGCAATGTTTTTAATAACAGAGTCAAAAAAAAATCTGCTAAGGGTTGATTCAGCCATTTTCAAAAAATATAAAGAAACCATGTCCTTAAAGTTTCTTTTCCGAAATATTAAATTTTAGAAAAAAAGACAATTTGAGGCAAAGAAAAAAAACTTTTACAAATACGAAATTTTAATTTATCTTAAAAGATAAATTTTTTACTCTTCAAATGCTTCTGACTTTTTTTAAAAGGTTTTTCATGTTTTCATAAATATGGTAGATTTCTGAAAGAAAGATTCATTGTAACTTTTGGAAAGTTTCACAAATTTTCCAAATCAATAAGGAGGAGATTTCTATTTCATACAGGTTTCAAACAGTAAAAAAAATCATTCTCACTGTAATGGTTATATTATAATATGAGCTTTGGACACACCATTAAATTCAAGAAATTAGTTAAAAGATTAATTAACTCATGAAATTGCTTTTAACTATAACTTAATTCCTTAATGCACATGTCACAATTAGTTGGATAACAATTTGTAATTATATTAATAAATTGTAATTATATTATGTAAATATATTATACTATAAGGAATATGCACTTCCTTATGTTTTTATATAAAAGAGCTTAGATTTATTTATAGGAGAGTTGATCTTAGATTGGAATAAATCTATATCAGATTAAACCTTAGTTATCTTTTAATTTAATCCATTAAAGTGAAACATGAAACTCACAATTGATGTGTGATCTAAAGTTTAATTGAACTAGCAAATTTTGATTTTCATTTATTGTGATTGTGATTAGATTTAGAGGTAAGTAACGGCAATGGTGCAGACACGCAAGTGGACTTCACAATTCACAATTCTCCCAAAAATTACAGTAAGTATTTAGCAAAGTTTTAGCAAATTATCATGTATAAAGAATGTTATTTAAATATCTGATTTTTACTCTTCATTTAAGAATCAGTAATATTTATGAAATTAAAATTCTATATTGTTATCATGTTTTGTTATAAGAGATTGAGTGCTAAGTACAATTATCAGTCAAAACCTTTGCGTGTTTATTTTTCAAATTTAGGTAAGAGTGATCATGATTATGAACCAAACGAACCCGACAAACTGTTTTCTGAAAGCGACTATGTATTTTTGCTAAATTTTTTTGTTATGCTTTATGACATTGTTAGTTGTTTGATGTCATCAGAAGGTAATTTTTTGCGTTAGATTCTAGGGGAGACTTAAGTCATTAATGGTTTGATTAATTTAATTTTAATTAAGTTGAGTTTACACCTAGATGCGTCTCTGATGTTATAATCCATACTGAAAGTTTCGGACCCACAAAATTATCTTAATGTTTTTTTTTTTCTCAATCAATCAATCTCCCCTTTTAGACCCTTAGAGAGGGAGTAAGATTTGTTTTAGATTTATTACTGTTTTTTGCAAATATATTATTCCAGAACATTTTAATTTCCGCAATTTTTAGTCAGGTTCAAAATTGGATAATTTTTTCTGCACTTCATAATCATTTTAAATTCTTATAGCAACAGTGAAGACAATGAAAAGAATAAAACTAAATCTAACTAAATCCAGCTAAATCTTTTAGTATGTTTTTTGGCTAAAATTCCAGTTTTTGTTAATGTACAGTGAAACAAGAAATATACAATTTGGTATACATGTTAACATGTAAATACATGTTAAAATTTAAAACCTTTAATATAAGCCCAGATTTTTCTTAGTGATCATATGCTCAACACAGAACCCTCTATCTTTAGCTCTTACTTTATTTGAAACTCTACTGCTGTTAGTCGATATGAAGTCTTTTGATGAATGCACTACTTGAAAAAAATTTTTGTATAGACTGAGACTAAAAAAGTCATGAAAATAATAATAAATTTAAAAGAAGTATTAAAAATGTAAAATAAATTTCAAAAAACACTTCTAAGTTCTTTAATACTATTATTAGCTCTCATAACAGTATGAAATGTTAATAAAAATGATATATTTCTTTTAGGTAAATTGTCTTCTGTATCTCAAGAAAGTGTTATATATATATATTTTTTTTTTTTTTTTAAGTTGATAAGTTGACGAACTACTAATCTAGCCCTTTAATTTTCCTATTTAATATTTTTAGCATGATGTGGTATGTTTTTATTATATCTGATTCATCTCATGATGTGATAAACAGGGAAAATAATTTAAGTCTGTCAGATTAGTAATGACAGAATAAATACTTATGTTTTTTAGTCCTTCATCTATTTGAAGAGAGAAACTAAACAGAGTTAGCTGTTATTGTTCGAATAAAAAAGGTATCAATGAGGCCTTTACAGAAAAAATGCTAACCCAATATTGTTTTTTTAGATAAAAGTGTGTCAGCAAAAGATATATGGAATTTGGTGAAAATAATGACAGTAAATATGACAAGGGTATTTATAATAATTTCACAATTTTTTCTTAAATTTCATAGACAAATTTTGAGCATTTCAGTATTTATTTTATCATACTTTTTCATGGAAGATATTACAGACTCGTTCAGATATGGTAATACAGATTTAAGGAATCGTCCAAACTATCCATCCAAATTATCAGGCTTGGGATGTATTAATATATCATAAAATATATCAGTTATGCAATGATTTCTTATTTAGGTAAAAGGAAAATATTCAGGAAAATTTTAGAGTTACACGTAGAATTACACTCAAAGAATTTTAGACTCTTATCCATTGTAATACATATTTTAAGCCAGTGTTATTAAATGACTAATTTAACATCTTCCAAATAAGCGCAAAAAATTTTGCTTCAATATCGATTTTAACTATATAGTGGTACTGAGGTGTACAACAGTAAAAAATCAGTAGTTTCTTTAATATCCCTTAATTAAACTCAATTAAGACAGTTAATGATATGACAAGCTTTTAGAAAACGTTTATTACACTTACGCACTTAAATGTGCTATTTCTACATGAAATTTTAATGTGTTGACAAAATATGGTATTTGTAGGCCAATTTATGCCATTGCTCTTCGAAATAAATCCTTTATTTTTCAATAAGTCGTAAGTATTTATTGTTAACAATGTTGATATACAACAAGTATTATTGTGAAATACACAAAAACATGCATTAAGTTTTTCAAATAATCGACTATATTATCTGATGTAGCCTGTTGTTGTGGTGATGGCTCGTTGTTAATTTCAAAATCAATGGTGGAGTTATCAAATCCGTTCATTTTCTCTTATAATCAAGCAAATATTCTTTTGAAACATTTTAGATTTCAAAAATTAATATTACAGGTTAAAAATTTTTAACAAATTTTTACCTTGGCTTTACTCTTCTTAATGGCATGTTTCGATTTCAGAATCTTAAAATTTTACGGTGTAGCGTGATGCTGGCTATCGAACAGCTTTAAGACGGAAACACCACCTCTCTAACAGGAGGACGTCTAATATCATGATTCAGTTGTTTTAATATCCTGTGTCATGAGTAATGAATAGAAGACAAAAAAATATTTTGAATAATGGTAGACCCATAAAACTGATATATGCTGTAAAACTCCTATTTGTAATTTCCTCTATATAAAGCAAGAACGATGAAATCTTTCTCTTATTTTCAACAAAAATTCATATAAAAAAATAAACTTCCAAATGAAAACAACAACAAAAAAACAACAACAAAAGTTATGGAGTTTAAAGACCAAAATCTTATCTCCAAAATTCCCAACAGTTTTCATTAAACGTAATTTCAAATTTTGTTCAAAGCATTATTAGTAAAATGTTTTCCTCAAACCTTATTACCAAACATTTCCCTAAAACTTTTCAAAAATTTCCAAGGTACCTTATCCAGAAATTTTCCTTTATAACATCCTTTTTATGACTGTTTTGATGCTTCTCTTACAAAAAATTTGGTGATCAAAACTTTTTGCATAAAATGATTATGCTGATAATTGAAAAGTTTAATTAGAAGTAAACTAGTCTATCATTCAAATCTATTGTTTTTAAACAACCTTCAAAAGAAAATAAAATTTTAAATTTGGTTACTTAAAAACGTTGCGTGCAATACGTAAAAAGTGGACTGATATTAACAAGGTCAAGAAAGGGACTGTTTATGAAGCTGGTGCATTCATCTGATCACTGATAAGTGAATCTTAGTTCTTAACAAAATGTACTCTTTTTTTTATTTCTTTTTTTATTGTTTTTCCGTTTAAGACGTTAGTTTTTTCAATTTTCTGTTGCAAACTAAATTTTAAAGATTTTAATGAACAAACTTTATCCACAACAAACAAATAATTCAAGCTGAATAGGGGTTTCTTGAATTTTGACAAATAATATGATACTGCATTCAATGGGTCATAACTTTCGAACGATTCATTGAAATGACTTGAAATTTATAGGGGGCATGGAAAAGAGGTCTGAAACCAAGCTGCCAGATTATGACACAAAATCAATAAAATTTGAAGGAGTTATTTATCGGAAAAAAAAATACCAATGAAAAGAATCATTAATTATGGGCATAATTAAAATAAGTAAATATATTTTTTTTTAATTTGTATATTTTAACATCATGGTTAATTGAAAATATGAGTTTTATTCCATAGATACTGAATGTTTTAATAAAAAATCACTAGTGAATTACTCTACTCAATGAACCGAAAATAATACTTTCACGTGTTGTTTCGAAGTAACTTTCAAAATGATCTACTACATAAATTAGCAGTTAATAACATCTGATTATTATGAATGGCAAACAAATTTGCTTATCGATTTGATTCATAGAACGAAATCAGTAGCACACTGACTTGTATGCCAACCAAGACTTAATCTTAAGAAAGAAGTGTTTTAGTCGATTCGCGGTAGAAATAACAAGTCATTCTTACATATAGCCTGCAGATGCTCTCAAGCTTCTACTGAAGAAAAACTAAAAAGATGATCAGAATTCTCTTTAATAACTTAAAAGCTTGTATGTATTAAAAATTAGGGTCGTTTTTATGGTTTTTTACAAATTTTAATGGAGGCATGAAGTTTTCCTTTTAATAATATTGAATACAACAAGTTTAGCTTGCACAAGCATTGCTCTTGAGATTGATGTATTTAGGTTGAATATCAAATTCAATTTTGCATCTAATACAACCATTATACAGTCATGGAATAATACAATTGTTATGATGAATAAAACAATCAAAACTTCAATGCAACCATTTTACGGAATAATAAAACCAAAAACGGAATAAAACAACCAATTCGTCGAAGTTACGGAATAATACAACCAAAAACGGAATAATACAACCTCCGTAATAATAATAATAACGTAATAATAATACTGATAATAATAACAACAATATTCTTAATTTTCTGCATAGCCAAACTTCTAACACAAAAATTTTAAAAATTTGTTTTAAGAAGCTTGAAAAAATAATTATTTGTCTAAAAAGCTAATGCCTTATTGCATGATGGGAATGACAATATTCTAATAATATCAAATGAAAACATCAAAGGAAATTTGTAAAAAAAGCCCAACATTTATTTAAATATTAACGTATTGACGTATTAACGTATTGACGTGTTAACAACGTATTGAGGTATTAACAACGTATTGAGGTATTAACAACGTATTGAGGCATTAACAACGTATTGACATATTAACAACGTATTGACGTATTAACAAGGTATTGACGTATTAACAAAGTTTTGACATATTAACAACGTTTTGACATATTAACAACGTACTGAGCCCTTAGCTGGAATTTTGGGTAAGTCCCTTTATGGATTAAATTCAGTCTTCTTTAGTCATATCCTAAAATAAACTTTGGACAAGATATGAGTGAAAGATTAAGTAACTTTATATATAGAACTAGACAAGTTTTTGTCAAAACTTTTTTGGCCAATCACCATAACATCAAATGCCAAAAAAAAATGGAAACTAGTTTAGACAAGTTTTGACGTAAAGCTTGTCAAGTGGCTTATCGAATCTGTCAAACAAAACAAAAAATTCTTGAGGCAAAGAACTATGGAAGAAATACAAAACTGTATATATACCTGACATTTCTGTTTGAAATATTATGCCCTGTCCGTCTGATTGAAAAAATTCATTTCTAATAGTCACATTCAATTGATAGACTGTAAAAGGTTTGAGTTGGTTAATATCATAACTAATTGTGAGTGGGTTGAGCTGTTCGGTAATTATTTTGTCGTCAGCTTCTTGAGTAGACCGGTACGATAACAAAAGTTCTTTTAATGTTCCACCACCAAGATCTGTCGGAACAATAGCTTTAAATTGTGCATAAGTTGCTTTAATGACGTTCAACTCAACTACAACGTTATCAGGCTTGCCTAAACAAAATATATGTATACGACATAATAAATAATAGGTTATCAATTACTCAATTTCTTTTTCCGAACCAAAAAATTGCGAAGTTTTCCCTCGAGAAAAACTTTATTAGGTTGCAAACAAGCAAAACTATAAAGGACCATTTCTAGGTCAAAAATGAGCAAATATCTTAGCGTCACGCTTTACGGTTGATTTCTTAGCACATATTGAAAACCAATTTCATTGATGTCCACAAAAAACGAAAAAAGTAAATCAAAAGCTTATAAACTTTTCATTAAAATAAAATGCATCGTTATATAAAAACTATGTTAGCAATGTCACAGAGCAGGAAATAAATAAAACTTTTAAACCCAAAAAATGCTAAAAAATGTTGAATATTTTTTTCATTACGAAAATACAATCAAATCTGTGAGTCAGTTTAATAAATAAATCTAATAACGAACCTAGTAACGAACACACAAATTTATATATCTACTCTCAAAGAAAAGCTTTCAAATGAACTAACTTATGTTTTATTCAGTAAAAAATATTTTCTAAAGATAAAATTTGTTTAAGAAATAAGAAATTTTGAGAAATACATGTCTTACTGAATGATAATCTGTCAAAGGTATGAAATATTGAATAAGTAATATGCCCGGGAAATATACCATATCAATAATTGATCAAGAAACCCTATTGCTATACTATTATACTATATCATAGTATAGTTACCACAGCAACTCAAAGAAAATTTGCAAAAAGATCATAAAAGTTCATGAAATTTAATTTTGCCAATGGAGAATTTAAAATCACAAAGAAAATATTTTAGTGAAAAAAAATAATAAATAATATGATAAATATTTATTATTAATTAATTAATAAATTAACTCATTAAATTACTTTACTAATAATAATATTAATAATATAATATAATATATTGAGGAATAACATTGAGCATAAATCTATCATTTAGAAAATAAGAATGATTGATTTTTTTGTTTAAAGCAAAATTTATTTCATCAATTTAAAATTTTTTTCATCAATTTAAAATTTAAAAACAAATAAAAAAGCACAAAATAAATGTTTAAAAATTGACACATTTTGATGATGAGGATAGCACAAAAATAACACAGGTCTACATTTTGGTCCATGAAAAAAATGGTTTCTATCAAGAATAATATGAAAACTGAAATGCACACTTATCTGACTGTTGAAATACTTTTTTTCTCTTTTGCTTTTAAATTTTTTCTTAACTTTTCAATTTTATCAATAAAAAGATTAATATGCAAAATATATAATAACATAAATATAATTATAAATAATTTAAATTTTAGCCTAATTCTAACTACCACCTTCTCTATCAACTAAACATTAGTTCATTCCGATTTTGTTTTTAATGTGCTGATATATTTTTAAAATATCACTTCAAACATGTTTAATAAATACATTGCTATTCAAGCTGAAAAAAAAATACATATATACAGATAATGAGATGTCGTCTATTCACGTAGCTGCCATATAAAATATGAATATTTAAAGGGTGTTTCAAAGAGAGTTTACTTATAAATTCAATGTAATTAAAAAAATTTCAGATAAAGCTTGTTAAAATAACACTTTTGCTTATTTATTTTATTAGTTTTTTTTTTTTTTTTAATTAAAAACCATTGTATTCACAGCATCTATTCGAGAATTTTATATATAACAATAGAAATTATGTTTTTCCCTGGCTAAAGCAACTCTGGTAA
The DNA here is from genome assembly GCA_035046665.1 of Euphysa ruthae. Taxonomy (NCBI): domain Eukaryota; kingdom Metazoa; phylum Cnidaria; class Hydrozoa; order Anthoathecata; family Corymorphidae; genus Euphysa; species Euphysa ruthae. Next base: position 19,149 of record JAUZNK010025097.1, on the reverse strand, counting down.
GAGCACCTCTGGTAAGAGTCACTTAAATTTGTTTCATTTTTATTGTTGTATTAGCAACAGAATTCTAAACAGAATACTTATGAAAGAAAAATTTTTTAAAAAAAATGTAACTTTGCAGCCTGACTAATACTTCTTTACGTTATGAATGTTACATTGTTATACGAAGAATCACTATAAATAAAAAGCTTAGCTGGAATATCATCTCAAGCATCCTATTGGCCCAGTTTTAATTATTTTTCTATGTTTCAAATATCAGCCAATGAGGTGTTTTTAAATCTGCCAGCAATGTTAACTGCCATTTCCTTGGCCTTTTTTGTTTGTGTTAAATCCCCACAGGCAACACCAATTTAATTTCTTGTTCTGCAGGTGAACTGGCGATAAATATAGGGTTGGCAAGTTGGCATATTTAAAGTAATTTAAAAGTCAACAAAAAATAACGGTTGGTAATAATAACGTAAACATGTAAACTGTAAACACGTGTATGCTCACCAATTTGTCCTTCAGAAGCTCCTTGTTAAAGATACTGATTTTACTAAAATTATGATATTACGCTATGCAAGAAAACTTTCTTGGTTGTAAATGCATGTGATGTTTTCAGTTGTGAACATGTTTTCTATGAAAACCACATTCATGTGCAAAAGAAAATGTAAATATTTTACTAAACCTTATATTTTTTTCTCAAAAATAAAAAAGAAAATATTGAGGTTTGAAAAAAGCCACATCGACGGAAATTCTATTAAAAAATCTAATCTTCTTAACCTTAATTTTCTTAAACTTGACTTGGTTAATTATGTTAATTATGTTAATAATTAAATTATGCTAATTACGTTAGTTATGTTATGAAATGTCAAAGTGCAGAGTCAAGCTGCCATTTCTCAAATATTACAAAGTTAATATTCTGAGCTAGGAAAATTAATCACGCAATCAAATAAGCTGACAATATATTTTTCATCTTATGTTCATGTTTATTCTGACGCTTGTCAGAAAGAGTAATAAGACCTTCAGGTAGCTCATCAAAAGCTTACTTATAAGCTCATAGGAATAATCATCATGAAAGTAACAGCTACCCAACAATGATTATTCAGACGGATTAATGTTTACTAGTCATGATAAAAGACTGAGCAATATTTGTGATGCAACCTAAAATCTTCATAAATAAATATAAACTATAAAATATAAATATTATAAATATAAAATATAACTTCATAAATAACTTCATAAATAACTTCATAAATAGTATATAACTATTTCAAACATAGTTCGACTTAAAATTAAGAACTTAGCACATTACACACCTATTTCATATACAGTGACTTGATGAATAGCTGTTCCAAGAGTATTTGAAGCTTCACAAATGTAGACACCTATCTGCTCTTTGGAGGGAAGTTGGAACACATATGTTGACTGGTCACCAACTTCATATTTCAATGGGTTATTCCAGCGAAACTCTGGTGTAGGTATACCATCTGCAACACAATGTAAACGTGTTGCTTGAGGATTCCGAACATAAGTACCGATCCTAGTTGTTGATAATGTCTGGTTGATTTTAGGTTTATCTGAAGAAAAAAAAGAAATTTATTCCAACTGATATTTTAATATCCATGTTGGAGTTGAAACATATCACTTTAATCAAGAAATACTGTAGAAATCAAGTTAACCTCCATTAAATGGAAGATAATAAATATCACTTTATTCAAGAAATGTTGTACAAATTAATTCAACATATATAAAGTTGAAGAAGATAATATCACTTGAATCAAAAAAATTTTGTAAAAATTAATATAGGCAGTATGAAGATTTTTTAGTTGAATTACTCTGTAACTGATGCAAATTGCAAAGAAATTTCAATTTTGGTAAACAACAGATTTCTTGAATTTGTTTGTTTTCAAAAGTTTGATTGGATATACCTGTAAAACCAAATACGTTGATGAAATTTAAACCATCCAAAAGCTCACTAACTTAAATTAAAATAGCACTGGTGCCAATAGCCTTTCTCTGGCTACTTATCTTCCAGATCTCTAGGTAATATTCCATAAATCCCAATTGTCGATTTTGGATATTTCATTCAAAACATGTATAAAATCTCCAAAAGAATATTTGCTATATCAGTAGACTTGAACTTGTTTTTTCTTATCTAAACTACTGGTTTCACCAATAATTTTTAAATATTCTTGCGGTGAATTCAAACAAGGTCATTATCTGAAAGAGTTGTAATTGGCCCAGCTAAGTCAACTACACTGCGAAGAAGTGTTCTGAAAATTTCTATAAAAACTTTACAACGCAATAAAAAGTGAGATGGGTTTTCTATTTCTATTTATGATATAACATTTACAAAGAGAATTTATTGTGTCAAGAAAACCATGTCTAGCTTTATGATCCCAAAAGTCAAAAAAAAAAAACCAAAGTGTAAATAAAAGAAACTTGAGATCTTTTGGATCGTTTTGAATTATGAATTATTAAATTAAGAAATTTCTTGACATGAATTAATGAAATGAATCAGACAAATAATCAGATGTTTTAATCAGGAATTACCGAGCCGTAACCCAGACATAAAAACCCGACTTTTAAGATAAGCTATTATTTAACATTAGACGTGTTTTGAAGGCTTTGCATTTCCCAAATATCTCAATATACTTTTATGCAACTTACTTATAACGATCTATTGGAAAATGTCCTCCAGAATCATCATTTCAATTCAACAATACAACAACATCAATTTTTGCCTTTTAAATAAAGCAAAAATCAAGCAAAGAAATTTCAAATAATAATAATTATTATTATTATTATTATTCATTACAGAAAAATTTCTGGCAGTTGAATAAGTATAAAAATACTTATAAGTATATATACTTCAAATCTATCTTTATCATAAATCATAAATCCGTCCTTATGAATCACAAGTTATTCCGTTTGTTTCCAGCCATTTTGGTGCCAAGGCTAGATAAGTTCAACTGAGCAAAGGTTGGCATATTAAAAAAAAATATATCTGGTTAACTACCTTTTTTCCTCACTTTGATTTCATTCCCCAACTAAAATAAAAATTTCGAAAACACTTGGAGGGTACATGATATTTCAAATCTTAAGTTTCAAAATCTTACAAAAAAAAAATCTTACATTGTACAACAACTTGGACTGTATAGCTTATAGTTCCAGCAATATTTGACGCTACGCACGTATAGTTATCACTCTCTGATCGCTTAATTGCTTGAAATGTGTATTCCTGATTCTTTAACCCCGTCAGCACAGATGCTGTTAAAGAGCTTGATTTAAACCATTGTATTACAGCATCAGGCTTGGCATCTGTACCACACAGTAGTGATAAGCGCTCACCCTCTTCTATATATTGTATAAATGGTGACTTGGAACGAAAAATAGGTGCGTCTAAAGCGTCAACAAATAATATTGAATATATTAGGATAACATGGACCACTGAAATTCTTGAAATATACAAAATATTATGTGCAAATGTATTTTGTACCTGAAATGTGTTAGTGAAGTATAAAGATTGCTTCGATATTTTTTTTGTGTAAAATCAAAATTCATTCATAAATTGCGCCCTTATCCCTATGTACAATAAAAATAAAGCAAAATGAGATAAAATCATAATAATGTACAAAAAAGCGGAGCTTTGCCACAGCTCAATACCCCCTCACAACATTTTTGAAATAACGTACTATTTAATTTTGTTAACAACAATAACTTTCAAAACGTTATAAAGCCATATTTGATGTATTTTCTCTTCTTCAAATGACATCATTGTCTCTGAAAAATAAAGCAAAAAAAATAGCTGAAACCTACTGATGACTTCTAAGAGAATAGGTGAGCGAAGAACTTCTTTACTAGCTGTTTCAATCTGACAAAAAAAAGTTTTTCCATCATCATGTTGTTCTTCAACCCAGCGTAATGTCAACACACCTGTTGTGGCTGAATCTGTAGAAATATCAATATTAGTTTGATACCTCTCTGGTATATTTGGATTCAATTGAATGTCTTTGTCAGGCTGCGCTTGCGCTATTATGTATTCGTCAGAAGATTCTTGTGCTTTATATCCAAACTTCACCAGGGTAAGTACTTCATTTGAGTTTACATTAAAACTCCATGTAAACACTGCATTCTCTGCATTTTTCACCTGAAGCTTGCGATTCTGATCACTGTTTGAAAATGACAGACAACCTAGATAAAACAAAAATAACAACTTTATACAAATTTGATCATTTTAAAATTTAATAAAGGGAAAACACTGAGAATTTAGTAAATCTCTCAAACCTTTTGAAAAAATCTCTCTGACCTTTCGAAAAAAAAGCCTGAAATTCTACTACAAAATCTTTTCACTTTCACTTTCACTTTCTCAAATAACAACTTCTTTAAAAACAATTTATCCTTAGATTGTGTCAGAAAATTAAAATTGTGGTGATGGAGATATTTAGATCTCCTTCAGTAACAGAAAAGAATGGAGTAAATGAAAAGCAGCAAAAGAAGATTTGTAGATATATTTAAGCAATAGAAGTACAGTGAGACAAGATCATAAAAACAGATAAAGAATGAGTAAGAATCATGAGATACCACACTGTTATTGAAAAATCTGGCTTTATCTATGTAGCTGTGGCTTTCCATTCTGGGTGCACGAAAATAGTGACTATTGAGGGCCAAACATTAACTTTAACAGAGATAAAAATAATTTATAAGCGTGGAAACGAACAGTTTATCCCAATTTTAAACACCTATAACAGCAAAGTGATGCAAAAATTGAGTTGGTCATATAAGAAAAATACCTAAAGTAACAGAGTGGTAAAAAACTAAAACTTTGAAAATAATATAAAACCAGAAAGCACTTTTTATTACAATTATCGTATAATTTGTGAAAATTTTGAAAAACCATTTTCTGATTTTAAAAAAAAAAAAAAAAAACTTTGTTTTTGCTGGAAAATTAAAAATTTAAAGAGCGTTTTCAAAAATTATTTTTTGTTTTCTCTCAAAATTATTTTTTGCATCACCTGCTAAACTCTCTATTATTTGGAGAATTTTTGTTAAGTATATGTCAAAATTTACCCCCTGAAAACCTGTTAAATACTTGTATTTAGGTCCCTCATACAATTAAAAAAAAAAAAAGCCAATTTCTCTTGTTCGCAAAATTTGGGGTTAACTTGAGATTTTAAGCAATCTTCACTTTGAAATATTGTAATATTCAAGAATAATAATATAACGACAAGGTGTGGAGCATCGTGTATAAATTGTCAACATCTCACAAACGTGTGCATAATTGTTTTGAAAAAAAAAACAGAGTATTCCCTGGTACTCTCGTTACTCAATATAGTATGCGTCTTCGTTGTATCATAATTTAGTTTTCATAATTTTTGTTTGGTGCACACAAGATAATTTTTCATCATCAACAGTAATTAAAAAAAAAAAAAAAAAAAAAAAATTGCTAAAATTAAAAATAGTTTGAAACATCTCTTTTTTTCAAATAAACTTAACTTTTTCAGAGATTATTTTAATATTGTATCAAAGAATTAAGCTTTGTATAAAGAATTGATATAAGCGCAATTCTTGTAAGTCTGCTGCATACCACCTATTTTTTTTTAAGGTATTTTTTATTTATTTTAATGAGATTTTGATATCTAGAATTAATATCACATTTCTATGAATAAACTATTTCTCGTAAAATAAACCGAACATCAGCAGATTTATGTTTGCGGTTTAAACGATCATTTATCATGGATATGCATATTTGTTAAATATGCGTGATTATACATTTTCAGTTTATGGTGTTTTAACTTGGCTCGGAGGAGAAGCAGAAAAATAAATTTAAAAAGGATCGTGGTAAAAGTAAAATTTATAGCTAAAGAGAAAAATTATATTAAAATATAAAAATTATATTCCATTTTATTTTTTCTTAGCTCTAACAATGAAATTTTCCACTCATCCTTGTGGGACGAGCGACTTTCATTTTTTACTTTTTGCACTTGTCCACAAAATTCTTTTCTCACCTTGTACCATCGGACAAACCATATGATAAACTGATGAAACCACTTAACGTACTTTCTATAGTTAGTTTTTTTGTAAATTATTGATTTAAAAATTAGGCTTAGGAGGCTACTGAAGATGTCTAGTGTAAGAGAGTTCAATCAAAATTTTAAAGTACTTAAATATATTTCAAATATGGCTTATTTGAACACCCTCAAGTTGCTATTTTCAAAATGGTCTTGGTTTTCAAAATTGGTTGAGGGGTTCACGTTGTGATAAAAACCACGGTTCAAAAAAGATATTTTTTGTCAAGTGTTCATAAGGCACTGTTAAGGCTGAAATGGCATAAAAACTGGCTTGCGGATTTACCGCCCCTTTTTAACTTGTTAATGTTAAACTTAATAACTTTATAATTATGATCTAGTGATATGCTGAAATATTTTCCGAGTATTAAATCAAACTGGTAAATAAAATTGCCCATATTTTAACATTGTTGAGTAAAAATTTAGAATCCCAGTTTGATAATTTGGCTCAAAAATGATAAATTTCTAACCCCTTAATTTTAGGAAGTGGTTAATCCTTGTTTAATACCTCCTTAAAACCACAGTACAAATAAAAATTTAACTAAATTGGAAAGAACGAAATATTTTAAGATCTACACACTTAAATTAAACCTTAAATTTAGGTATACATGATTTAGCCTTGTGCCATAAGTATAGGAATTTTCATCATGATAAAAACTTTTCGATTCCTCCTTTAGTATTTTAACATTTTTGTAACCTTTGTGAGTGTTTTGTTGATAACAAACTAAGTATACACTTCAGAATTAACTAGTATTTGTTTATTTAATCAAGTTTACTTATTCAGGATTCATTTACTTACTTGATACGTTTAAAGTAAAATGCCTTTGAACTTTCCAGTCTTTAAGTATTTGTCTTTAATAGAATTGTAAATGCTAAGGTTCTAGTATACCAGAAAAATCAAACATGTCAAAAAACTTGCAGTCCTTGACAAAATATACATCCAGAAAGTGGGTAAATTTATGACATTCAAAAGCACAACTTTGAATGAAATGCCTTCGAATTTCCCATACCTTTTGGGAATTAATCTCTACTAGAATGATAAATGCCAAGAGCTTAGTATACCAGAATATCCTAGCATGTCGAAAAATTTGCCGCACTTGACCAAAAATAGACCTCAATGTTGGGTAAATTTAAACAAACTAAAAACTGAATCTATGTTATTTAACAGATGAAAAGATTTCAAAATAAATACAAAAAATATTATTTCAAAGCTAAATATAACTGCATTTGAGTTAACAGATGGAATACAGAAAAGATAAATAGAACATAGTTATTTTTACAGCATGATTATATAACAAATGAAATAAAAAAATATAACAGAACATATAATCATTTATACAGCGTGATGTTTAACAAACAAAAAAAAGATTATCTCGAAAGATAAATAGAAAAAGATATAAAAAGAAAATATATATATAGGAAACACCAAAACCTGATAACTTTTGTATATCGCAAAAGAGCAGGCGTATTATAGTTAAAATGAACACAATATTAGTATAGAGTAACAAAACAGTATTTCGATGATACCATACACATCCAGAAAAATGAAGAAAAAACTAGTTTTTCTTTAAAAAAAAATTTCAAACTTGCCTAGCTTTCACTAGAAGTGCACGAACAAACTGATTCTAAAACCAAGAGAAAGCTTTTTTTAATGCGCTTGTACATGCGTAATGAAAATTTATCCCCGGTGAGCAGCTCTTTTGCGGTTCTTAATTAAAAACATCAACTCATCAAAAAATTGCTGTCTAAAAAGTGCCGTGAGCTGACCACTTAACAGTGATTGTATTTTGCTAAAAAAATGCAGAGTAATTAATACAAAACATATTAAAAGTATTCTTAATCTGTATAAGATTATCAAAATTTTATTATGTTAATTATTTTTTGGATAAATAAAAAAAAAAAATATATGACAAAAACAATAATAAACGTTTTTAAGATTTTGTTTCAACTACATCTGCAATATGTCAGGTCTTTGACCTCATTACAACGGTTTCTCACATTATGCTTCTTCTCAATAAATTTATTCAAGATTTTAGTTTTGCACTATTTTTAGTTGACCACTATATACGAGTAATTTTTCTACTAATCCATGCACATAAATGGATTCTCTCAGTACCTCAGTTTCTCCTAAACTATAAACAAATAAACTTTACATTCTAATTCAGTACCAAACAACAGTGAATATTCCACTAACAATACGATAGCTGTATTGAGATAATTTCACTATATTTTATTCTCCTCTTTTAAAAGTGCCCCACACAAACCACACACACAGAAGATAGAGTATTGTCATAACTTTAATAAACTCACCAATGTTAGTGAAAAGAAGACAAAACAATAATAGAAATCCTAGTTTCATTATTTGTTTTCATAAGCCATAAGTGCAAAAGTCATCATTTGAAAAAAGTTATTAAGAAAAACATAAAAGCAAGTTAGGTCAGAAAAACATAAGCACAGTATTCCTTCATTCAGTGGTTTTTAATCTCAAATGCAGTTACTGGAATCATAAGTTGAACAAGTACCCGATCTGTTATTTATTATTAATATCACTGAATATCTAAACAAAGAAAAAAAAATTTAATTAAAAATTAAAGCATAAACAACAGACATTAATATTTTTTTTCTCACGTTTATTTATTATCATTTCATTTCCCTCATCAGTCCGATTGTCAATCAAATAATACTTTTACTCATAAAAGGTTACCTGTCACACCAAAATAATTAAAAGTATAAAATATTCGGGTAATATATTTTGTGGCTTTTTGACAAACTCGATTTAGATTGTCTAGCCATAAAATTGATTATCACTTCAAATCAATTAATAAATGAAGTACTATGACGCACTCTCAAATATGAAGTGTTATAGGAATTTAGGAATAGGTGATTTAGCCTTTTGCCATAGATCTAGGAATTTAATCGTAATAGTAAATTTTCGATTTCTCTTTTAGAACTTTAACATTTTTGTGACTTCGGTGAGCGTTTTGTTGATAACAAACTAAGTATGCATTTCAGAATTAAATAATATTTGTTTATTTATTCGCGTTTACTTATTCAGGATTTTTCTTTAATAGATTGGTAATTGCTAAAATCTAACATGCCAAAAAATTTTCCGTCCTTGACGAAGAATACGCCCCGAAATTGGGTAAATTTAGACATTCAAAAGCTCAACATTGAGTGAAATGCCTTCGAATTTTTCATACCTTTTGGAGATTAAAATTTAATTGAATAGTAAGTGTTAAGGGTCTAGCATACCAGAAAAAACCTAATATATCAAATAATTTTCAGCCCTTGTCCAAAAATACGCCTCAAAGTTTAGACTTCGATATTTAAGTCAAATGACTTCGAAAATCCTATATATTGTGGGTGTAAATCTTGACTAGAATGGTAAGTAATCAGTTCATAGCATACTAGAAAAATCTGACATATCAAAAATACGCCCCAAAATTATGTCCATAGAGTTATGGTTACAAGAACATGCTTAACAAGGTAAAAAAAAATCGTCACATTAACCTTAAACCCAGAGAACTTATTGCTTTTAGAAAGTCATAAAAATCCAAAAAAATCTCAGCAAAGGACCTAACCCGGTTAATTGGGCCAACCCATCCATATAAACAACCCCTTATACATAACACGAATGAAGTTATGCAGTATTTTATTAACCTTTGTCCCTGTTACAACTATTTATATTAGTTTGTGGTTTATTTTAATTTTTATGCAGTGGGTGCTCTTTTTTTTTTAGCCGGGTGTTATTTTCTTTTTTTCTTTTTTTTTTTTGTCTGATGTTTTTTTCTTTTCATGCAACACACAAAATGAGAGGTGACGAAAAATAAAAATTAACGACCTTTCGACTTCATAATATTAGAAGGCAATCAATTATTTAACCTAATTTTGGTAATTAATTACTATTTAATTAACTTTTTAGATTGCTAGTTTGATATGAAACTTCATAAATATATGTATAAATTTCTTGAAAACCTCTTTATGATTTTTCTGACTGATGTTTTTGGTTCGAACACTATCCTTAAGTGAAATTAATTCGAACTTCCCATATGTTTTGGGCGGTGATCTTTACGAAAATGGTAAGTGCTAAGATCATATTATACCACAAAAGTCTCACATTTTCAGCGACTGGTCCTTTCTGTTATTTTGCCTACGCCATAAATATATTAATCGGTCACATTGTCGGGCTCAATTAGGAAATGTCCTTCAACTACTTTTCAACTAAATTTATATCTTGAAAGTGAGTAAAATTTTTTAGTCCCCACCGATTTTTAAAATTTGATGCCCAAAATGCCCAAATTTCCCAATATTTGAGCCCAAGTTTGGGCCAATTTCCCCCGTAAAACCAAAAACTAATGCTGTCTAATTTGAAAACATGCTGTTTGAAGCATCTTTCAATAAGCAACAAAAAATATTGAAACACGACTATAAAATGATTACGCCCTACTTACATTAATGCTCTGAGAGTTTTAAAAATCCAGGGGTTCATAAATGCATATTTTTCAAGATTTATTGCTCATAAGGTACAAATGTATGTAAAAAATCATTTTAAGCTTTGATATTAGATTTTTAAGTGAAACAAATCTCAGAGCTGGACAATGACAATTATATTGTAATGAAAAAGTGCAGCGATTTTTTAAATTATGCTTTAAAACAAAACAAAAAAAAAACATTTAGTACATTCTTGGCTAGACAAAAACAGTTTCGAACAGCATACATCAGATGCATTTTCATTATATATCGACTTCAATAACCAAGTTCAACTTATTTCAGCTATGCTCAAAGTCTTACAGAAAAGTTTACTCTCTGAAAATATCTGATGAAAACCACACCTATGATGGAGTTGTTTAAAGTTTGAAGTTTAAAGTGTCCAGGTCAAATCGATCTTGCTTGCACCTGTATATTCTGAAATTTCGTTACTTTAGTGATATTCAAATTCTTTACAAGTCATTTCAAATTTCACCGTCTACAATTGTAAACCCTTTATATTATCTGTGTGATTTCCTTTCATGATCAGGAGCAAGGTTAACTTTGGACCTAACTTTATTTTCAAAGTTCGATTGAACCAAAATCGAATTTTTCTTTTAGTCTAATTTGTCTAACAGTCTAATCTCCATAAAACAATAAAGAAGATAAAAAGCTTGCTGAGAAACTGAAATTTCAATCTCAATAGGTGGATTTCTATTTCTTGCAAAATGCTATCTTTGTAAAAAGCTAATTTATTAACTTTCGGAGGCAAGAAAGATTCCGAACTAAATCCTGAACAGAACACTATTAATTATTACTTGTGAACATATCCTAGGTTTCTCTAAACGAAGCAAGTTCTTTGATATAAAACCCTCTTTTTTTTTTTTTTTTTTTTCATATCTCATGTTGACAGATTTTTGAGAAAATGTTTAGGTCTATTCGAATCTAACAGCATTTGTGAATAGCTCTGAATTAACACTGGTTATGAGGAAATTTTTAAAGAAAAGAGCAACACTTATTGTATGAGATGGTGCCTTCTTTACCTACATTATGATCATATGATTTATTTTTATTGTCTATTTTTATTTTAATTTTTATAAGTTATAGTTTATTAATTCCTAATTTTATTCAGTATGTTTTTAGCAAAGCAATAAGCAAACAATGTGCAAAAAGTAATGATGATAAATTGGAAACATGCGAAATAGAAAAAAAAAAGATCTAAGATTATTTTTTAGTTCTTATGTGAATCTTTACCCTGAAACCAGTACTTTTTCATCTGATTGGGTATGAAATACAAAAGCTATTCACTAAGCAGAGAGAAATCTTTACTTCAAAGATACAGTAGCAATAATAAAATAAAATAAAATCTCAAGTTCTACAAAAAAATCTCAAACTCAATATCTTCCTAGTACGTCGTCCATAACCATAATGATTCGTCCTCAGTATCCGTCTGTAGGTCTTGGATTTTTCCATTGTGATCATATTGCATTCCTGTAGTTTCCTCTGACTGTTCATCTATTGGGTTTAGTCTTGGTTATAACTTGGGTTTTTTCAATTGAAGATTTTATTCTAAGTGGAAGTAGCACTACGTAGCAATCTTCAAGGCCTTCTGGTTTTACTTTTTTATCATCCCTTTCATCTGCTGCGAGGAGAGCCGGTTTCTTGAAAGCATCTGAATCGCACTGAATCATAATCTGACTTGGCAGTGATTCTGTGCGACTCTCCATTAGTTTTCAAAAACATTCGAATTTATACATGTTCGATTTGAATTCATATTCAAATCGTTCGATAATCAAAAGATAAAATCTATCTATATTAGATTTAATTAATCAGCGTAAAGTTCTGATTAAGAATCATCAATAAAAAAATAGGCGTGGGGAGGGGGGTACGGAAGTGCAATAGCGTCCAAAAGCAATAGGTTGGTATTACAGATAAACCATATTGTTACAAAATATTCTGCTTTAAGTCATTTGCATTGGCCCAAATACGCTAAATTCGAGCCACATTGTGGAAAATTGCGTCGAGTTGATACACCGTCAATCTTTCCAAATATACCTCTGACTTGCCTGACGTCACCACTAACAAGACTTGGTAAAACTGTAGCTTTAGTAGAGGAAACTGCAGCTTGAGTAGAGGTAACTTTAGCTTGAGTAGAGGTAACTGCAGCTTGAGTAGAGGTAGTTGAAGCTTGAGTAGAGGTATAAAATTCGTGACGAAACTGGTGATTTTTTAAAACAAGATAAACGTATCAGAGCAGTGTGGTTCAGTCAAAAGATATGGAAATTGGCAAATTTTTAGATAAAATTTATACAAATTTAATTCATTTTTCTATGGATCTTCTTTTGCTATATCCTCATTATCTACTAACAATTCACCACCATTAACAGCAAGCCAGCATTGTAAGAAGCTATAAAATTTTACAAGATGCAAGAAAAAGACAAAAAATTGAAGTGTTTTATTCAAACACGTAAATGTAATGGGTAAATAGAAGTTGGAAGGTTTTTATACTCACTGGAAACAATATTACGTGTATTTGAGTATTTCGCTTATAACACTGTTTATGTAATGATTAAGCTACCCAGTGTTAGAGTGATAACAAGAATTGCTTCAAAAATTAGCTCTTTGGATGATGCATCATTTCTTAAAAAAGTGATTACTGTCTTTGATATAAAGCAGAGACAGTGTACTGTTTTATTAGATAAAGTTTACTTAAAATCTGCTTCGTTATATCAAAGAAGTACATCGTTTGGTTCTGCAGGCAATAACCCAGATTTCTTGTCAATTACTGTTCTTTCTATATGCCTAAAAGTCTCCTTCAAGAGCAAGAGTTTATGGCAAGTATTTTAACTGTGACAAAATTAAATGATGAGTTTCAGTTTGACCAGTACCAGCCAATTATAAAATCAATCAACTCTTTTGACAGAGGAAATGTTTTAGTAATAATAACTTGGAATGGATTAAGCCAAAACTTTTAATCAAAATTCGATACTGTTGACACTAAACAATGGTTGACAAAAACTAATATGTTGTACGATTATGTTCATGCTATTAAACGTATTAGGAATAACTGACTAACAGAGAAAATGGGAAAATTGAAGTTTGTCCACAACTGGTTTTCGTTGCTAAATGAAGTGATTTAAAGGAGCTATACCAATTAGAAGCAAAATTCCTCGTAAAATTGTCCAAAGTAAATGAAATGTCTATGGCTCTCAAATCGATTGAATTACAATCAATACAAACCTTTTTGTGTGCCTTTTGTGACGATACAGTTACAGCACAGAAAATTCACCCTTTAACCAAAAATGAGGAGAAAAAGAAAAATCAGAAAATTGCAGAGGAAAATTGTGTTTTTGGAAAATGTCAGGTCTAAAGATCTTTGAAATTTATTTATTTATTTATATAATTCTGTATATATTGTTATTTCAGTATATATTATTTTTATTTCCATATATATTATTATTATTTCGGTGTATATTTATGTGATATATAAATTCTAATAAGCCAAAATCTAGCCATTTCAAAAATAAGTAAGGTCATTTTTGAGCCTAAAACTTTAAAACCTTTATCAAAATCTGTTTGTTAATTTTTTTAAATTTTTTTTTAAAGTTAAAGGACCATAGAGGGTTTGCCCAAGTTTAAGGACCATAGAGAGTTTTCCCAAGTTAAACAACCATAAAGGGTTTACCCTATGTACCACGTGCTGTGTGTTTTTGTTTTATTTGTCAGAACCACAAAACCTAAAATTCTAAAACAACATTTTAAAAAGTTTTTCCGAAATCTACTTATTAATTACTCTTTTTCACGTAAAGTTAGAAAACTATAGAGAACATATTTTCCTTCATATTTTGCCATATTTGTCAAAAATTCTTTTTCCCAGAGTCTGAACCCGGAAACAAGTTCGTTTTAATTTTAAAGAAAAAAATTTTTTATTTATTTATTTTTTTTTCTTTTTCGGGAGAGTCATGCCCAGAATTGCACATTTTCAAATTTGTCTCAAAAAATTTTTCTTTAATTATGCTGCAGTTTCGGTAGTTATGCTACACTTTTGGTAATTATGCTGCAGTTTCGGCAGTTATGCTGCAGTTTCGGTAATGCTTGGAAGTTTTGAGAATATTATATATAATATGGTGTAAGGCTTTTAACGCCATAGGTTTTGTTTAGTTTTTCTTTTTTTTTATTTTCGGGAATCCATTTGTCACTCAAGCTTGTTTTACCTTGAAACAAATTCTACAAAAAAACTAGATTTAATTTGATAGATTATAGTTAGTCAGGATACTAAGTCAGTTGGCCTGACATGCACAGGGATTAAGGGAACGACTCTTTACTAATTTGGGAGGAAATTATATTGGTTATGTTATTTTATGCAATCATTCACTATTAACCGGTTGACTTCCTGAGTTAAACGTTAATTTTTGTTATCATTGCTTTGAAGTATTTATCATTTTAATTTAATATGGCTATACTTCTGTATTCCACGGCTCCTGTCGTAATTAAGGTCAACCATTTTTTGTATTCTGAAATAATCTGTGAACAAAGCACAGGAGAAAAATTGGTTTGTTCCATAACTTACCCTAAGGAGGTATTAACTTACGTAATTTACCCTAAGGATGTATTTAGTTATATCTTAAAGGGAAGCCATTACAAAGAGGTCGAATTATTTTCTGCACTGCTGAATGGATTAAATGGGTCGTATGAAATATTTCTGTAGAAGGTTTTTTAGGACATTTTACAAGCAAGTATGTCATAACTCTAACGATATACCTTGTTTGCATCAATTTTTTTCACAAATTTACTTTACGGATTCAAAACTTTAAATGTTTTACTGGGATATATTTACAGGTGTTCGTATATCAATCAAAATCTGGAAAGTTATATTTTTCGGTGTAGATATTTCTAGCTTGTTAGCTCATTATCCTAATATCTCAAAGTATATTGGGATGTACACAACGTAGCTTTATATTATGATTCTGTTTCATGTTCAAGTCACAAATTTACCACGATATTGTTATAATGAGTAAATAAATTTTCTGTTGGTTGATGTGTTCTGTCTATTAACACGTTAACACATTATTTCTCGATTTAAATGAACTTTCGGCTATCTACTCTAACTTACTCATACGCATCAGCGACACAGAACAAGTTCATCCCAAATAGTTTAGATATCGGCAAGATGCGAGATCGATTGCCAGCAAAACTCACTAGTTTGTAGTAACCGGTAACTTTCAAAGACACTGATACGAAGCGAACATCCAGAAATAATTGAAATGTGTTTTTATTTGGTCGCTTTTTGGTTCAAAGCTTGAAAAGGTTTTGTTGCTATTATTTAATTATAATTAGTTGTCGTAAAAATTTACATTTTTGTGCTCAAAAATTATAGCGTCATCAAAATTTTCCCCTGAATTAAAAAATGATTTTTCGATTATCTTTCGTTGAGGTATCGCTTTACTTATTAATCAGATATTTCAAGCATAATTTGGATCCGGCATTCGAAAAAAACTTTCAAAAAAACCTAATGCCTGTATAGGTTGAGTTCATTAAGGTGGTCTTTTAATTCTTAATAAAATTTTTTAAAGTTTTTTTACCATGATTATTCTTTTACCGATTCTTTTATACATTCCTTATGATATATTAAAATCTACTAGAGCTGATGGCCAGTTATAAATGGGAATGATGGCAACTATGCAAACAAAATCACAGGATTAATCAGATGTCCCGATTAAAATGGATTTATTGCCGTTTAAGTTGACAAGCTTTCTATTCCACCTCAGTCACCACTTCAGTCACCACCTCAGTTGCAAACTCAGTTTCAACCTCAGTTTTAACCATGTTAAAGTTTGAGATTTTTTTAGTTAAAAGGATTGGTGTTTTTTTAAATTAACAAACGTCAATACTTTGACTTAAGTTAACCCTGGCCAGGTCAAGCAGATAATAGTCAATTTTTGATAGTTTTTTTGGGTTAGTTTGGTGTGGGCCGGTTTTTTGTATGAATAACGAAATTAAAATCCAAGGGGAGGTGTTGAAAAACGCATGATTGTGCGTTATGAAATTAAAATTCTTTAAAATTTAAGTTTATTTAAAGTCTTGTTTTGTCAAGTTCCTTACTATTTAAAATGAGATACTTTAAAATTATAATCAAAATAATGTAATTAAATATTGTTATATACTAACCAAAAACTTTTACTTGTTTTTCTCGCAGACACGTCTCAATAAAATCTCTTCACATAAACAATAATACGTGTATCTAATTGCCGTACGTAAAGTAATACTAGAAATTAACATTTGCGTTGAAACGAACCATAAAGTCTAACTTTGGTAATGTGGTTAGATTTAATAATTTTTGTTTGACAACCAATTGAAATTTCACCTCAAAGATTTTAAAAACTAAAGTCATATAAGCTGATAGTTATCCAGACCATTAGTTTTAGAACGCTTGAAATGAGAGACAAATTGAAGATTTTGCATGCTCATGCTAGGTGTAAATAGTTAGTGAGTGTATTATTGATAAAAGACGTTGCAATTATGTACGCTGCATAATGTTAATAAAATGGAACGCATAACTAAAATTACGACTCTGTTCTTCACGCTAATGCAATTTTTAAGACGTCATGGATGAAAGCTTTGAAACACGGTACAATGTTATAGTTATTAGGAATATTCGTTGTTGTAACTATTTTTTTCTTTAGATTGTATAAACTTTGGTTTACAGTTCCAAAATGGTTTACAAAAAGCTATTCACGTATTTTTTTTCTCTTAAATATCCTTTCTTACATGAAACTAAACTTAACACGTAAGGAAGGATAAGCAATATACTTCAAAATAAAATCACTTTGTTTCACTCAAGGCGTGTTTTTAAATTAATCCCCGAAAGTTGAAGAAATTCGCTCACCCGTAGAAACAAATTCCGCAAAGGTAAATAAAAAATTGCCGATTCACTAAAATAATTTTCGGCTTTTTTTTTCGTTTAAAAACCTTCTAAAAGCATTATAACTTGCATGCATGTCACAAAACAATGAAGGAAATACATGCCGGTAAAACATATCGGCATGTCATAACAATACGGCTATTATTATTAGTCCAAAACAATATCATCTTCACTATCAGGGGGTGAATTGACGTGCAATTTAATTTTTTTTCTTTAAACGTTGGTATGTGAGTAATGCTGTTTGACTGACCTTTTCAACCTCATTTCTAACACTGCGAGTCTTTTTCGTTTTTTTGAAAAGCAAATAAAAACAGGTAATTTTGATATACCTATATATTATAAATAAAAATTATAAAAAATTATTGAAATTTGTTTCGACATATCGGAGAATGAGGACCATATATGATCTTTGCGACACGAAGCTTTGATTAGTTTATCTATACCAGAAAATAACGTTATTCTGTCAATAATTTTTTTTGACGAATGAAATGTAGTATGATATTAAGACAATGTTTATGAAAAAGAGGTATGGTATTACTTTTTAGCATCAAAAGGACAACAACCTGGAGAAAGAAAAGGAAATTTGTTTGCGATATATCACACTCAACACAGTTTGTTATTGACGATGTGAATGCTGGTAGCAATGGTAATAATGAACAATACGAAGAGGATAGTAGTGGCAACTTTTACAATGATGATGAAATGTTTCCAGAGCATTTAAATATACAACCTGAACAAAAAATTTTCCCAGACAGTGCTTCAGCGACAAACAGTGATATTACAGTCTATGAATACTATTTTTGACATATCAACTATGTATGATGAAAAGGCTGAAACAGAAAGCTCTATAGACATTGAACTTGAAACAGAGACGTTTGCTTTTAAACTTAGAGAATGGGCACTTGAATCTGGTTTAACCAGAAGACGTGTAACTCGCCTTTTGAAATTACTAAGGAACAATGGACACAAAGAATTCCCTAGTGACTCAAGGACTTTGCTTCAAAGACAAAGAATAGTAAAATTTAATCTTTTTAATTCAGGCGGAGGAAATATTTTGGTTTTCGTAACAGTATCGAAAAGCTCATTTTAAAAACGATTATTTTGAAGATAAAATCGATTTGTTAGTAAATGTTGATGGATTACTCGGATTTATTGGTCTACATTACGCAGCTTTCATAATTTTGAACCATTTGTTATTGCACTTTATGGTGGAAAGACTAAAGCAAATGCTGATGAGTTTCTAATTGAGTTTTGCAAAGAATTAAATCAGTTGACTGGGCCTATGGTAATACCTAATCAAATTCACACACTCTTTCTTTTCGTTTAATGTTGCGATGCTCCTGCAGAGTAACTTGTGAAAGGAATTGTTGAACATAACTCTTATTATGCTTCCGAGAGGTGCGAAGAAAAAGGTGTATGGTATAGGAATCCTATCGTGTTTAACGATGTAAATTTTGAAAAAGTGAATAAAAGAACAGACACAAATTATAGAAATGAAAGGTTTTTTGTTTACAATAACGACAGGAGATGCCATTTACAGAAAGTCACTCCAATATTTGAAGTAGATGGGTTTGACGTTGTGAAGCGGTTACCACTAGATTATGTGCACCTTTTTTGTATATGCGTTGCCTGCTATTATATTTAAAAGGTGTTTATCCCCATATTTTTGACGGACGATTTCGAGCAGCACATTTAGAAGAAATCTCAGATCAA